>JBBPBX010022799.1:13224-41079 GCA_038048925.1 Garcialebias charrua | reverse complement strand
AACCGGTGCCCTCTTGAGTGCGTGCCCACTCCACTCGGGGCTTGGCCACCTCGTGGTCACTGTTCAGGGGTGTGCCAGTTGCAGACATCTGTGCTGCTACGAACTGGAGTTCAATGAACACGTTTGCAAAGCATTACAGTTTGGATGTTACTGCGTGTGATGTCACTCAGGCTGTCCTTTCTAACACACAGTGGAAAGCGACCTTGGGATGCCTTTTGAATAAAGGCTGACGTTCCCACTAGGATGCATTTTACTGAGCATTTCAAGGGTGTGAATGGATTACGTTACCATAGCATTTATGTTGCACCGAATGACATGACTGATAGAGGGAACTGAAAGTTATGCACCCTAATTCATGTTCCCTGAAGGAAGGGAACAAGGTGCAACATACCTGGCCCTTTCAATGCTGAAAGCTCGGTGAAGTGCATTTTGGAGATCGATGGATGGGCGTCAGTGGCTTAAGTACCCAGAGGGCGGGGCCTCTGGCGTGACGCTGACGCCCCTGTCTTAAAGGCGTGATTGTATTCCTTCAGATAACTGCGCGGAGCGCAATTTCCCATAGCATTTATGTTGCACCTCGTTCCCTTCCTTCAGGGAACATGAGTTATGGTGCATAACTTTTAGTTCATGTGACCCAGTCATCGTTTTCACGACCACAACCCTCTAACATTTTTGGATCGTATGCACAAGAGCCGTCATCTGATGAATTGGTCCCTATGGCTACAGCCTTTTAATGTCTCTATCCAGCACATTAGGGGGATATATATATAATATTGTGGCCGATGCGCTTTCGCGCCTGTAGGTTCTTGTCATTTTTGTATGAACAGATGTGCTATGTTTCCTTCCTAACATCCACATCAACCCATACAAAAAATATGGCGGTGGGGGTGTTATGTATCCTGAGGAGAATGAGTATTTTTAAACCTTACAGTTATGTTTAGGTTAGCTGCAGTCTGCTGAAAGCTCCAGCAGCCTGCTGCAGCACCTTTTTCTAACTCAGGCCTTGATTGATTCAAGCTGCTGCATCACCTGCTGATTCCCTACCTTTAAATGCTCTTGGCTGAGACCTGGGGAGTGTGAAGGTTGTTGTAAACAAGCAGACTGTTGTTTGAATGCCAGCTAAGGTTGGTGGACACAAGTGAAAGCTTGTAGGGAACGACTTGAGAACCATTAAGGTAAATCAAGTTTGATGAAGGCAGCCATTGTGCTGTGTGTGTATGAATTGATGACAATAAGCCATTGTGCTCATGTCTGTCTGTCTGCTGGAGACAGCTGTGTCGATGATTGCCCTTTTTTCCCTCTCTTCACTTCTTTAATTTCAGAACTTTTCCAGATTGGGTGAGACTGGCAGTCTCGTATTTGTCCTTTTTTTTTAACTCTTAGGACAGGTGGTGTTTTGTTTTGTGTGTGTCAGGAGTGTTTTTCTGCCCATCCTGACATGAGTGCTCCCGTGAGAAGCTGGACTTGAGCAAGTGCACGCTCGTGAGGACTCCAGTTGGACTGGACAAAAGTGTGTGTGTTAGAGCACTTGAAGTGCTTGTTTTGACCTCTGGTTTAGACTAGAGTGAAGGACCTAAGCCACTGGGGGGGCTCATGTGAGAACTATTCGAGTCACAGAGAACTGTGCTCATGTGTGTCTGTCTGCTGGAGACAGCAGTGTCGATGATTGCCCTTTTTTCCCTCTCTTCACTTCTTTAATTTCAGAACTTTTCCAGATTGTGTCACGAATCATTCGGATTCTTAGGTGGTGGGCAAGTTGGCGAGAGAGGCCTTTAATGCAGAGAGCTTGCTTCAACTGGGAGACAGGCTTAGATCATGGAAACAGGGTCAAAACACGAAGAGGCAGAGGTTGAACAAACAGGTCCTGAGGGTAATCCTTACTCAAGGTCCGGTGGGTAGAAACAGGGTCATGATCCAGGAATCAGAAAAGCAGAGCAAACCAGGCAAGGAGCGAGCAGGCCAGTAAAACCAGGAGACAGGCGTGAGGTCATGAACAGGAGATCAGGTGAGGGCTTGGACAAGGCGCTGGACATCTACTGACTGAAAGTGTTCGACAATCTGGCAGAGACTTGGTGAGGGAGAAGAGCTTATATAGGACAGACAACAGGTGGAACTCGTGAGCTTGATTGCAGCTGCAGGCAGGTGAGTGTGGCAGAGTGACTGAACAGGAACTGATGAACAGGCAGACAAGGCAGGGAGCATGAAATGTGACAGAGCCCACACCTCAAGGTCTGGCCCCTGACGGACCTCCAGGCTGGTCCGGGCTCTTCTCCAGACCCGCTGGCATCTGTGAGCAGCGACTGCTCTCTTTTGGATGGATAACAAAGGGGGCTCGAACCCATTGATTGTATAAAAGGGAGACAAATCAGTGGCAGAAGAGGGTAAAGAGTTCAAAGCATGTTCGACCCAAGGAAGATTGGTAGACCATCTGGTTGGATCGTCTTCGCAAAGGATACGTAACTTGGTCTCAACTTCCTGGTTAGCCCTCTCAGACGTCCATCCGTCTGTGGATGAAAACCAGCAGACAGGCTGACAGAAATACCCAAAAGGGCACAGAACTCCCCCCAGAACCGGTTCTTTAGTCCCTTCCAGCCAGTGTCTCCATTCCTCCAGAGCCATCTTGACAGCCAGAAGCTCTCGCTCCCCCACATCGTAGTTGCGCTCAGCACTGGACAGACTCCTAGAAAAAAAGGCACACGGATGGATCTTCTCATCAGAAAAACGTTGACTAAGGACTGCACCAACTCCAGTATTAGAGGCGTCCACCTCCACAATGAACTGTCTGTCTGGATCGGGGGAACGAAGAACAGGGGCAGACACAAAAAGTGTCTTAAGCCTGGAAATGGCAGTCTCTGCCTTGTCATTCCACAGAAACCTTGTTTTGACTGAAGTGAGAGCATGCAGAGGAGCAGAGACCTGACTGTAGTTCCGAATGAATTTGCGATAAAAATTAGCAAAACCCAGGAACCTCTGTAACTGCCTTCTATCCTTAGGGATGGGCCAGTCTTTGACTGCGGAGATCTTGGAAGCGTCCATGGATACCAGATTGGGTGAGATGACAAAACCCAGAAAAGAGGTGGTGGTTTGATGAAACTCGCACTTCTCTGCTTTGACAAAGAGGTTATTTTGTAGGAGTCTAAGAAGGACGGATCTTACGTCTCCTGTGGGAAGGCAGGTCCTTTGAAAATATTAAGATGTCGTCTAAATAGACAAATACGAATTGGTTGACCATATCCCTTAGAACATCGTTGACTAGGGCCTGGAACACTGCAGGGGCATTGGTTATTCCAAAAGGCATTACCAGATACTCATAATTAGGGGCATTAAAAGCAGTTTTCCACTCATCTCCCTCTCTGATACGAACAAGATGATAAGCGTTTCTCAGGTCTAGTTTAGTAAAAACAGTGGACCCCTGAATGAGGTCAAAAGCTGAGGCCATTAAAGGTAAAGGGTACTTGTTCTTGATAGTGATTTTATTAAGACCTCTGTAGTCAATACATGGTCTAAGAGAACCGTCTTTTTTACCCACAAAAAAGAAACCGGCACCAGCGAGGGATGAAGATGGTCTAATGATACCAGCTTGGAGTGAGTCCTGAATATACTTTTGCATGGCCTGATTTTCTGGAGCAGACAGTGAGTACAAACGACCTAGTACCAGGGAGTAAGTCAATGCCGCAATCATAGGGCCTATATGGTGTAACGAAGTGGCCTTGACTTTGTTAAAGACTTCTTTAATATCATGATACTCAGTAGGAACCCTTGAAAGATCAGGATAAGTCTCTTTAATAACGTCACAACTGATGGTGCGAGAGACAGCCTCAAAAAGACCGGATGACAGACACTTCTCAGACCAACCAACGATCTCCTTTCTTACCCAATCAACATGTGGATTATGTGAATTAAGCCAGGAGGCTCCTAAAATAACTGGTAGCTGAGGAGAATGGATTATAAGGAACTTTATTGTTTCATGGTGATTGCCACCTAGGGACAAAACAACAGGTTCAGTCTCTTGGCTGGACTGGTGAAGCACATGTCCGTCTATGGCCATCACTTTGTGGTCCCTAGGTGAAGAAACAACAGTTATCCCACGAGACTGAGCAAACTTCAGATCCATGAAGACGGTATCAGCACCAGAGTCAATGAACACTGACACAGGATGTTTTTTACCTTTGGACTTGATCTCTGCAGACAACGTGAAAGGTGAGGAGATCTTGGGGTCTCCAATATGACTCAGTAGGACTCTCCTCTCCCCTACTGAGTCCGTCCTTTTAATGGGCACGTGGAAACAGTGTGTCCATCCCCTCCACAGTAAAAACATAGATTATTCCTCCTCCTCCTCTCCCTCTCCTCCTGGGTAAGGCGAATCCTGCCCAACTGCATAGGCTCCTCAGACTGCTGGGGATTTGACAAAGTGGGAGAAGAACTGTGGGTTGCAGTGGTTCTAGATTCACCCCAGGTTTGAGAAGGTGTTTCCACTCTGCCTCTCCTCTCTCGCTTTCTCTCAATGAGACGAAGATCAATACGAGTAGCTAAGTCCTCCATCTCCTTGAGAGACTCTGGACGGTCTCTGGTGGCAAGCTCGTCCTTTCTCGTGGCAAGCAGCTAGCACCTCATTAAGTCCTTGAAAGAAGGCATCAGTTAATGCCTCCTCGTTCCAGTGACTATCTGCAGCAACAGTGTGGAATTCAATCATGTAATCAGTAACCCTTCTTTTCACTTGTTTCAGGGAAAACAATCTTCTTGCAGCCTCTCTGTCTGGCAAGACTGGATCAAAAACACGGGTGAGTTCTCTGGCAAAATCTCTGAATGAGTAACAAAAAACTGAGTCCCGCTGCCATTCAGCAGTACCCCACAACTTGGCTTTACCAGATAGGAGAGATGACATAAGCAACCTTGGATCGTTCTGAAGGAAATGAAGAGGGTTGAAGTTGAAAATGGATCTCACATTGCGTAAGGAATGATCGACACTGGCCCGGCTCTCTTTTAAAAACCTCCGGTGGTGGTAGGCGAGTTTCATGCATAGGAAAAGCATGATAAAGAGCTGGAGAGGCTGGAGGAGGAACCTGTGGGTCAGATGTTTTAGACAATTCTTGAAGCATGCCCATTAACCTCTAACTTAGAAATTGCCCCCTCCACACCAGAACGCCACTCGTGTGTCTGTGAAGAATCCATTATGGCCAGATTGTACTGTCACGAATCAGAGGTTTGGATTCTGAGGTGGTGGGCAAGTTGGCGAGAGAGGCCTTTAATGCAGAGAGCTTGCTTCAACTGGGAGACAGGCTTAGATCATGGAAACAGGGTCAAAACACGAAGAGGCAGAGGTTGAACAAACAGGTCCTGAGGGTAATCCTTACTCAAGGTCCGGTGGGTAGAAACAGGGTCATGATCCAGGAATCAGAAAAGCAGAGCAAACCAGGCAAGGAGCGAGCAGGCCAGTAAAACCAGGAGACAGGCGTGAGGTCATGAACAGGAGATCAGGTGAGGGCTTGGACAAGGCGCTGGACATCTACTGACTGAAAGTGTTCGACAATCTGGCAGAGACTTGGTGAGGGAGAAGAGCTTATATAGGACAGACAACAGGTGGAACTCGTGAGCTTGATTGCAGCTGCAGGCAGGTGAGTGTGGCAGAGTGACTGAACAGGAACTGATGAACAGGCAGACAAGACAGGGAGCATGAAATGTGACAGATTGGGTGAGACTGTAGTCTCGTATTTGTCCTTTTTTTTTAACTCTTAGGACAGGTGGTGTTTTGGACAGGTATACCGCTGTTTGAACAGGCTTCGACAGCTCTGCTTGGCCCTGTTAGACGGCGTTCTTCTCTGTCTGGCCAGCTTACCCAATCCAATCCAAAAAAGTTGCTACTTTGTTTTTTGTGTGACGTGGGACGCCAGGAGAAGGTATCGGTGGGATCCTAACCAGAGGAAGCTGCCGTAGAAGGCCTCATCTGTGACCATAAGACCTTTAGTTTAGTTAAATAAAAATGTTGTTAAAATGTTCTTGTGTCCTGCGTCCAATAAATATGTCTCTGATCTACGAATCATAACAGTGGTTCATCATCCGATGTGAACCAGATTTTTTTGTGTCATAAGTGAGCACTTGTATACACATTGGTAATGTTCTTTAACTTTGGACTCAAGTGCCCCTCTCAGATTATTCCAACAACTGTTGGAATAATCTGAGAGGTGCACATAACTCAGTGGTACATCATACCATATGCGCCACATTTATTGTACGTTATCAGTGAGCACTTCTAGACACATTTGTATTATTGTTTCACTTTTGACTCCAGTGCGCCCTCTATATTATTCTAACAGTTATATTTCAGTAAATTATCATCCAGTATGTACCAGATTTATTGTACCTGACCAGTGAGCGCTGCCAGACACATTGGTATTGTTGTTTTATTACTTTTGACTCTAGTGCACCCCCTACATTATTCCAACAGTTATATCTCAGTGATACATCAACCAATCTGAACTAGATTTTTGGTGCATCATCAGTGACCACTTCTGGACACATTGGATTATTATTAATATTTTTTTTTTTTACATTTGACTCTAGTGCACCCCCTACATTATTCCAACAGTTATATGTCAGTGATACATCATCCGATATGCACCAGATGTATTGTGCATAATCAGTGAGCACTTCTGGACACATTGGTATTGTTGATATTGTGGCGGACCACTAGAGACTCTACTCACACCCAGAGGACAGGATGTTGTACCCAGAGGACAGGATGTTTTATTGTGAAAAGGTTTATGTGTGATGCCGGGTCCCCACCTAAATTGTCAGAACGCTCTTGCCGCCCCCTTTTGGCCGCTTGTCACATTCCCACAAAGCCACTGAAGACCGTCTGATGACGCGCACTGGGGGTAGGCAGAAGGGAGGGGGTCTAGCTCGTTTTCCGGGTCAGTTGTTGTGTTATTGCAGCTCCGACAGTCTTTGTTAAGATTAAAACGTTTTTCTATGTTTGGGGTGATGTATGCTGGAGCGGACAGCAGCAACTGTAAAAGTGCCACGTTTCTTACCGGAGTTTTGGTTCCAATTCATGGAGGCTCGATCAGGTAAGTTTAAAAAGTCAAAAAAAAAAGTTATGTTATCGTGGTGTAATCACATAGCAGAGGCTCTCCCGACTGTTTGCTGGACGCGTCGAGCCACCAGAGATCAAATTTTATGACGTTGGCGGCTCAATGTAGCTCGACGCGTAGGTTGCTTTCGGACGCGCGCGTGCGTGGAAAGGAACTGCCGCGTGCCGCCGCGCCGCTTCAATCACTCAAAACGCGCCGCTTCACGACTCGCCGCGCCTCGACGTGTCTCCACATAGACTTTGAATGTAAACCGGCCGCTTCAGCCAACCGACTCGGGTCCGGTGGGTACCAGGCATGAGGCGCGGTTTTGGCGCTTACCGCTCAGAGTTTGTTGGAGTTGAGTAAAGTGAAGTTCTGCATCCAGTTTCTGTGTCGTCTTTTCTACTCCTCCACACTGGTGACCCCGTGAACCGAACATGTCAAGTTCTGAAGCCAGCTCTTCTCAGAGGTCTGCTGCTGTGGAACCTCCACCGGCTGCCCCGCTTTCTTTTTCAGTGGCCGTTAAAATCCCGGACTTCTGGCTGCATGATCCTCCTTCATGGTTCGTCCACATTGAAGCACAATTTGCTCTTCGTGGGATTTCAGCAGATGACACTAAATACCACTAGTGGTCGCCTCGCTGGATCCGCTATCTACCCGGCGAGCAATGACTCTGCTCTGGGATCCTCCGGCACACGGAAAGTACACCGCTCTCAAGCAGCTGTTCCTACGGCACTACTCCCTCTTCGACGCTGAGCGCGCTGAGAAACTTTTTTCCCTCTCCAGTTTGGGTGATGGCACAGCTCTTGAGCTGATGGAGAGCATGTTGTCCCTGCTGGGATCAGACGACAGTGGGTTCCTTTTCATCCACCTCTTCCTCCGGCAGCTCCCGGCTCAAGTGCGCACTGTGCTGGCCAACTCCCCGCTGCTGCAGCAGAAGGACTACCGCTCGCTGGCGGAAGAAGCCGACCGCACCCTCCTAGAGGGATTGTCCTTTGTATTTGTTTACTTGGACGACATCCTTGTAGCTAGCAGCTCGGCTGAACAGCACATGTTCCACCTCCGTGAGGTTTTTCAGCACCTAGTAGCACATGGCCTGATTGTAAACATGGCAAAATGCCAGTTTGGGTTGCCAGTCATTGACTTTTTGGGCCACCGCATTTCTGCCAGTGGTGCTGTTCCGTTGCCAAACAAAGTGCAGGCGGTGTCCAATTTTCCGCAGCCCTAGTCTGTGAAAGCTCTACAGGAGTTTTTGGGGATGGTTAATTTCTATAACCGTTTCCTCCCCAGAGCAGCACNCCATTATTACTGATCATCGTCCTTTGCTTAGTCTAAGGAAAATGGACATTACGCATGACCCTACAGGACGCAGGGGTCGTTGGGCATTGGAGCTCGATCCGTATCAATGGACAATCACTCACAAAGAGGGTAAGAAACACACAAATGCAGATGCCATGTCACGGATACCATTGGGACAGGACTCTATCGAGATGACAAGTACGACGCTACCTGATGCTCACTCTTCGCCCAGTGATACAGAAAAATCTGTCTCACTGTCTGAGGTGAGAGGTAATGATGAGGGGTCATGCTCGACCCCTGAACATTTAGAGAGGACCGATATGGTACCAAAAGTTTGTTGTGTGGACACTGATGGGACACATGTGAATGTGGGGTTTGACACATTACAACAGACATTATCTGCCCATAACGTGGACATTGTAAATGCACAACTTGCTGATCCTGTTCTCGGGGAAGTGCATAATTGGGTTAAAAATAAGAAACGTCCCTACCTCAGACAGGTAAAAGGTAAAATGCAGAGGAAACTATGGTGGCAGTTTCATAACTTGTTGCTATGTAATAACTTGTTGTGTCGCAAAGGTCAAACACCGCCTGGGAAACCTGAGGTTTATCAAGTGTTAATTCAGTAAACAGTAAATAAATAAAAACACAGAAAATGTACACCAAATACGCGTCTTGAATTGAACGCCTTTTTGATTTATCATGTCCTGGATGACTGAGAATCTTCACCAGCACCAAATACAGTCGTTACTTTTAACTTGTTGTGTCACCTCCGTCTTTGTGTCTTCACTTCCCAACACATGGTGTTCCACCCATAACATAACCAACGATCAAATCACGTAGTAAGGCATTGGTGATGGCTTTCTGCTGTGGATGAGTCATACTGTACTGCCCAGCACGAGTGTCCATTGGTGATGCTAAAACTGCATTGGCTACTGCTGCCCTTTTGGTCTATCCATCCCCAAAGGCACAAATAGCTTTAACAACCGACGTATCTGATGTTGCGGTGGGGGCTGTGTTAGAACTGCAGGTTTCTGGGGTTTGGCAACCGCTTGCATTTTTCAGTCGTGACAATGAGCTTAACTACAGCGTTTTTGACAGAGAGTTGCTGGCTACACGCCATTTCAGATTTTTCCTGGAGGGTCGCCAGTTCACTGCATATGTTGACCACAAACCCTTGGTGTTTGCAATGTCCAAAATTTCTGACCCCTGGTCTGCACGCCAGCAACGCCACCTCGCTGCGGTTTCTGAATTTACTACAGACATTCAGCATGTGGCTGGCAAATCCAACGTGGTAGCCGACTGTCTCTCCCGAGTGCTTATCTCTCCCGTGTACGTTGGCATCGATTTTTCTGCTATGGCTGCGGACCAACGTACCGATGCAGAAATACTCGAGCTCCAGTCTGGGCCCACAGGCCTCAAGTTGGAGGAACGGCAGGTGAATGACAGAGATCCTCTCCTACTCTGTGACGTTTCTACTGGCATGCCCCGCCCTCTGCAGAAATACTCGAGCTCCAGTCTGGGTCCACAGGCCTCAAGTTGGAGGAACGGCAGGTGAATGAAAGAGGTCCCTCCTACTCTGTGACATTTCTACTGGCATGCCCCGCCCTCTGGTTCCGGTTTCATGGCGCCGCCGCGTTTTCGACTCTTTACATTCCCTTTCTCATCCAGGTGTTAGAGTCTACCGGTCTGCATATAACAGTTAAGGAGTGGGCAGCAGCGTGTGTCCCATGTCAGCGTGCTAAGGTCAACAGGCACACCAAAGCACCTTTGGAACCTTTCTCCATTCCTAGTCGGCGGTTTGATCATGTGCACGTATACCTGGTGGGTCCTCTACCTCCATCGCAGGGTTTTACACATCTGCTGATCGACCAGACCACAAGGTGGCCTGAGGTGGTTCCTCTGGCATCCACAACTTCTGCAGTTGTGGCCTGGGCATTTATGTCTACCTGGGTTTTGGCCCCCCTTCAGACATTACATCTGACAGGGCCCTCAGTTTGTTTCGGAGCTTTGGTCTACCATGGCCAAGGGTTTGGGGACTAACATCCACAGAACCACCCCCAAGCTAATGGGTTGTGTGAACGGTTTCACAGGTCATTGAAAGCTGCACTTCGTGCTACATTGACCGGTGACAACTGGATTGACCGTCTTCAAATCATAGTGCCTGGGAGTTCGGTAGGAAGGGCGCTTGGTTCTGTTGACAGGGCGGGGCACCCTGGTTGTATAATGGTAGGAGGAAAGTGCATCTGTAGACGATAGAGTAAAAACAAAGTGGGGGACAGTGCGCTAAACATAGGTTGTGAGAATGCAATCCAATAACTTTCTTAGCACAGCCACTAATTTTCTTTAGATAGTGTTTCGGGAGCTACAACAAAAGTTTTCAGTTTACAGTTTTTTTAAAAAACATCACCAGTTTATCTACACCTTTCTAGCACAAAACTGGTGTAATTCCTTTAGCTGGAAGACAGCTTGGTCAGTGTAGAATAAATGTTTAAATGTACTAGTGTTGGGATTTTTGCAGTGCAAGCTCATCACACAAGGCAAAAAAATACATTCTTAAAGTTGGCTTCAACAACATAATTTTCTCCCAAACCTTCTTTACGTCATATGCATTAAACAGAAAAAACCTCTTTGTTAATATTTTACCAACCAAATTACAGTTTTTATGACAAAGAAAGGTTTAAATTTGTTATAAAGGTTAAAAAAGTTATGTTTTGCAAAGCATCCACGTTTTGCAGGGCATAACTTTGCAGAATGATGTTCTGGCACCTTCTTCTCAGATTTTATTCAAGATAACCAGATGCTAGCTGTAAGTCAAGGCTATTCATCTGGTGGCTCAGGGGCCAAATCAGACCCACAGATTAACTCAGTTTGGCCCAATATTGGGTTTATTTTTAAATATAACTACATTTAAACCACAAAACAACCTTACTTAATGACATTTACTGGATGTTCGGCCCCTGAGCTCTTTGCTTTCAGTAACTGTGGCCATGTGGCAAATTGTGTTTTATCTAGTTGACCTTTTAGCTGGTTGTTGTTGGCGGTTGACTGAAGGTCAAAATCTGTCAGATCAAAGTTGGATTAAAAACAATTTGCAAATGAAACAAAAGCATTTTTGCTATTTATAAATGTTTAACAAAATAAATCACAAAAAATGCCCCAAAGGTTTAGGATATTTTAGCTGTCCTCCCGTCACAGGACACAAAGCAGCAGATATAACAAAACTTACCATTAAAACATTTCAGATCTTTAGCTCTGTGCTTTTTAAATCATAGTGCATTATTTTAAACTATAAATGCATATTACATTGACACATTATGTTCAGCGTTTAATTCTCTTCCTCAAAAAGAAAGATATAAATTAAAAAAAACAAATACTCGTGAATTTCTACAAGATACAGATGTATGGATATATGATTTAAAACCTATATTTGTCAAACCTTGGATGTCTGAAGCTGCAGTCAGTGGAGGGGAAGCTTTTAATTATCTCCAATTTGAAAGGGTCAAAGACACTAAAACGCATTGTGTGACAAAAATACTGAGGCGACCATTGTTAGATTAAAAATAGGGTTCAATTCCTGTATTAGGGAATCTATTCAGGGACTGGGGGTTACACGTAGATTGCTGTATTTGATACAAAGGCAAAGGCAAAGGTCTTTGATAAGGAAGTGCACTCTCCCCTTCTATTTGTATGGTCGTAGGAACCTGGTGACTTTGGAGCGCAGCAGCTTGATAAAAGAGCGAGGAAACATATCTCTGGACTCTGCTGTTGTATACTTGAAGTAGTTCTGAGGGTGGGCCAGAACATCAAACAGTGCTTTTATCAACTTCTTATCCTGTAGGAAGAAAAAAAAAAAAAAAAACCCAAAAGAAGTCAGATTTCTGCGCCCATCTGACAAAGAAAGAACGTTGTATAGTGTGGCTCATGCTTTTGATGAGTTTGAGGGCTTTAGTACAAAGTAAATACCTTAAGTATCTCTTGGTGATTCTCAGATGCATAAAGCCTGCCATCTCGCACTATATCTTCTATCAGCTGCTGGTAGTCCTCTACAACACAGAAGTGTTAATGAAAACTAGGGGAGAGGAGCAGGTATGCCACTTGAAATGATAACATTTGCCACATTGTTAGCTATTAGCTATCACTGAGTTATCAAAGCTGATTGTGCTGAAGTTAACACAAACTTACCATCGTATGTGACATATGGAACTTGGAACCCTTTTCCACTGTTTCCATCATTGGACTTAAACTGAATCCAAAGCTTGCGAGAACGAGAGGTGAAGGCGATTGGTCGTTCATAAGTCTGGCACGTCTCATAGGTGGTGATGGAGGTGGGCAGTGCTGGAAGAACAGCAAAAAATATTAATTTTTTCCCTATTCGTTGTCTTTTACTGATAGTCCAAACTATGAAACTACTATACGGGGGCGGCTGTGGCTGAGTGACTAAAGCATTCGTCCTCAAATGCAAGAATTGGGGGTTCGGGTGCCTGGGCAAGACACTGAACCCCTCATTGCCTCAGTTGTGTGTCCCATCAGTGTATGAATGTGATCTAAAGCACTTGTGAGTCTCTTCAGAATGATTTGTTCAATTAGCTTTGTGTAGATCTAGTAGAGTGCTTTATGAATGGGTAAATGAGGCTCAGATTGTAGTGTAAAGCGCTTTGAGCGTCTTGATAAGAAAGAATGGCGGTATATAAGTACAATCCATTCCATCTTTTAGCAGCCAGTTAAAATACACCAAAATGCAGGAAATAGCATCTACTTTATTCAAAAATTTAAGCGGGAGAAGGAACCAAACCTCCACCCAACCCCTGGCCGGGCCCACAAACCGCCACCAACCCACTATTTTCGTTTCGGAACATCAGTTTACAAATAAGCCCTGAATGGAACTGAACAGAGAATATATCTTAAAATGCTAAGTCTGGTCCTCTGGACATTCAAAAAACAAAACAAAGCAAAAAAATTGTAGAAACATTTCGTCTTTTGTCCGAAAGACTTCCTCAGTCTGAGGTGCTGTATTCAGCTCAGTCTTAAATAAATAGCACCCTCTCACAGTGGATCAACCAGTTTGCTGCTGACAGCCGAAAGCAGCTGCTCACATGATCAAGGAGGACCATCATCCTAACCATGGATCGTTAGCACCCTGATGGTTGTTTGCTATTCACAGAGGGCTGAGTGATACTAGCAATAACAGCATTGCAAGAGGGGGACAGTTGAACCCAGAGGCCTCCACCACTGTTTAATGATGGACGGTTTCTTTTTCACAAAGATGGCCTCCTTTACTCCTCTCTCAAACCATCATTCCTCTCTATCAAGGATGTGAACATCTTCATCCCTGAAAGAGGATTTTAAACTTTTAGTGAAATCTCCGTTTGTCTTGTGTCTGAAGACAGAGGGGGCGGGCAGATGCTGCAGCGTGCATAGCGCGTCACCAGCTTCCAGCGAGGCGGAGCTCGCTACTCAGATACGGAACGTCAACCAATCACAGCGCATGTAGTTCTTTTCCCAAGCGTTCATGGTGAATGTAGTTTTATTACCATCAACCAATGCAATGCCGGAAATGACGACAAAAGTGGGCTGGCCGCATCGGCGTGCGTCCCCACTTCAGCGAATCAGCGCTTTACAGATACGAGACGTGATTGACAGATCACGACTCTCTTTTTATCCAATCACAGCTCATAAACAAACATGTATGACACGTCGCTTTAACGTTAGCTTAGCACAGCAGAACCCAATTCTACAGACTCTATACACAACTCAAACGCTTCAAATTAACTTTCCAAAATTCTGAAATATGCGGCGAGCACACCTAGATAGGCCAACTTAGTTACGCTTAGTAACCCAGCACTGCAGCTGTTGAACAAACACGGACTCGCTCGGAGCCACTTCAAAGTCGGTTCCGGTCCACTTTTTAATGGAGCAGGACTCGGGTCTGACAGAACCCAGCCGACAACGTTCTAACAGTAATATGCTTTTTTTGACCTGTTCTAAAATGTAAAATACCACACAGCAATCTGGTAGATGTTAATAATAGCTTTCAGGCAGTTTGACTTGGCGGTCAACAAAGCTTTGTACAGGAGTCTGTGTGAACTGGACCGGAACCAGAACCCCCACAGACCACGGGCTGACAAAACCTCACCTAACACCAACAGCGTGTTAAAGAGTTGAGCGAGCAACAATCTCTCAGCTTCAAATGATAAAAACATGCATAATCTGCCTGTCTTGAACACTTCCAGCCAAAATTATTATCCTCAGAGTTTAAAACTTGGATCCTAACATGCAAACATGACGTTACAGTTCATGAGAGACCACAGATTTTATGAACAATCTTTCAGAAAACTTGTACTGGCCACCAGATGAAGGAAACAGTGGTTTACTTCAATGGTTTTTCCCCGTCCACCAGATGAAGGAAACATGAGGGTAACCACCATATTGTGTCTTTAAACACATATGGTGCCACCCAGATGTAAAGGATTTTATCAGGGGTCAGTATTAAATCTGACCTCTTTATCCTTAATTAATTTACTTATTCAGATTGAATAGTAATTTCATGGATTCTTTTCTTTTTCAGTTTACCCAATATTTCTGTAATCTTTATGATGGATAAATAAATAAAGCCATTAAGTGACAGAGAACGTTGACTTTAGCTTGGTATGCCAGGAGACACTACCATTTATTTATAATAAATCAACTAAAATCAACATCATTACACTTGATTGACATGATTCGCACTTTCTTGCAATTTAACACGTCAGCACAGTTAAATTACAACACAACAGACATAAATACTGGATGTTAACATACTTAGTCTGAGGGCTCTATGACTTAAAATGTAGTTTCCAGCTTAGAAATTAAGATAAGAGAGGTTTAAGAGGAAATGGAAGACGGGAAGTTTAGAGAGTCATCTATTTTGAGTTTTAACCAGAAAGGACACTCCGTACGAGAACCAGCTCAACCTCACAGCACGATCCAAAAACATCAGCACTCTGTACCTTTGGACGTTCGTCTCGATGGATAGAGTTGTAGAAGCAGTCTTGGACTCACAGGTCATCTCTCCGTGAAGTCCAGGTGTACCTCAGCGTGTTTATAGATTCGCGTGTTGTGACGCCTGCCTTCCTCGTCAAAGACCGTGGCATGTCCTGGTTAGTTTCAAAATAAAGCGTTCCTCCAGAGAGTTCATTAAGAACTTGGAGTTCTTGGAGATGACTTATAACTTGGCATGTTATAAGTCTTTAACTGGATGACGTGTCCTTAGCGTGTGACTAAACGTCCATCCAGCTCTTTGGGAAAGTTCACATCTCTTGAAGTTCCAACAGACTCTAGTCTATTCCAGCTTAGCTCAGAACTTTAAGAAAGAACTCTGAGACTTGTCTCTTTCCGATTGGTTCGTGGACCAGCGAGCAGAGTTAGAGACACGTCAAAGACTTCACTTTAACGTTATCAGGGTTCAAGGTGAGAGTCAGAGCAGAGAGAAGTTGTTTAGAGGGTGTTGGAGCCGTTCTCACGAAAACAACAGATTAACTGTCTCATTCATTTCTAAACAAAACGGCCGGGCCTCTGTGACCCGAACCTTCAACTTTAACACAGCAGGAGTGACACAGTAATGTTTCACATTACAGAATAACACAGCATATAACATATGTGATCATGATATATTGTAAACTACAACACTGCTCATGAATAAACACACATGATGCTTCTGATTATATTTGTATTAGAACAAAATCCAAGATAGAAATAGTCTCTTTTTGAGTGAATCTGTCCTTTGATTTAAACTAATAAAATAAACTGTGTTAAATGTCTGGTTACTGAAAGGTCAGTAAAAGTCATCTCTGGAACAGTTCAAAAATACACAGGTGTATCAAAGTGGACACGGTCATGCCCACTACAATAGAATGGCGGTATATAAGTACAATCCATTCCATCTTTTAGCAGCCAGTTAAAATACACCAAAATGCAGGAAATAGCATCTACTTTATTCAAAAATTTAAGGGGGAGAATGAACCAAACCCCCACCCAACCCCCGGCCGGGCCCACAAACCGCCACCAACCCGCTATTTCCGTTTTGGAACATCAGTTTACAAATAAGCCCTGAATGGAACTGAACAGAGAATCTATCTAAAAATGCTAAGTCTGGTCCTCTGGACATTCAAAAAACAAAACAAAGCAAAAAAATTGTAGAAACGTTTCGTCTTTCGTCCGAAAGACTTCCTCAGTCTGAGGTGCTGTATTCAGCTCAGTCTTAAATAAATAGCACCCTCTCACAGTGGATCAACCAGTTTGCTGCTGACAGCCGAAAGCAGCTGCTCACATGATCAAGGAGGACCATCATCCTAACGATGGATCGTTAGCACCCTGATGGTTGTTTGCTATTCACAGAGGGCTGAGTGATACTAGCAATAACAGCATTGTAAGAGGGGGACAGTTGAACCCAGAGGCCTCCACCCCTGTTTAATGATGGACGGTTTCTTTTTCACAAAGATGGCCTCCTTTACTCCTCTCTCAAACCATCATTCCTCTCTATCAAGGATGTGAACATCTTCATCCCTGAAAGAGTGACCGCTGGCGTGGAGATGAGTGTAGACTGCAGAGTCCTGACCTGATGATGTTGATCTTGTATGCTGGGCTATCCTTATGGCTGTTTAGTTTCCCCGATATAAGACTGATCACAGTCCTCCTGACACTGAGCAGCATACACAATATTACTCTTTTTGTGCCGGGGGACTGGATCTTTGGGATGAACCAGTCTTTACCGTAATGTATTTTGGGGTTTAAACGCCACTGGGACGTTGTGTTTGGAAAATAAATGTCTCAATGTCTCTGAAACTCCCGCAACATACGGAACGACCACAGGTCTGGGTCTGGGTTCCTTCTTTTCACTTGATGGCTGGCTGGAGTCCTGTTTGGGTTTCTTCTCTGCTTTAAGGAAGGCCCAGTTAGGATATCCACATTTCTGTAGGGCCTGTCTTGTGTGGGATTTCTCCTTCTGTCTGGCTCCTGAGTTAGTGGGGACGCTGTCTGCTCTGTGATACAGAGTCCTGATGACTCCTAACTTGTGCTCCAAAGGGTGATGGGAGTCAAACAGTAAATACTGGTCTGTGTGGGTGGGTTTGTGGTACACCTCTGTTTGCAAATATCCTCTATCAGAAACTGAGACCTTACAGTCCAAGAAAGCCAACCTGCCATTTTTTTACATCTTCTCATGTGAACTTTATATATTTATCCACAGAGTTGATATGCTCATTAAAATGTTGGACTTCCTGAGATCTAATTTTAATCCAGGTGTCATCAATATACACCAATCAATCAACAATGACTTGGTGGTGTCCCTGAAAAAGACGCCGAACAGAGAATGAACGTAAACCTTAATGTTTTTTGTTGCAAGATATTCAATTTGGTAGGTGTTATACTGTTGAAGAACAGAGGGAGTTTTTGTTTGTTTGTCTAAGGCAGCACAGAGTGACAGATCCTGGTAGAGACTGGTAGAGAAGGGAGACGATTATTCACCACCAGGCAGTGACATGCGGTCAGGGGAGGCAAGTGAGGCCGTGCCTCACCTGTCATCATGGAAAGAAAAACAAGTAAATTGAAAAACAAAAAATGTAATCATTGTATTTATCCTTTGATTTGTACTATAAACTTATTTTTTTCCTCTTTGTCAGTTCCATTTAGAAAAACACTGTTTGCACAACTTATAATTGAATGGCTCACATATTATTATCTACTTTTGGTATTTTAGCTGCAAGGCTTGATCCAACATTCACAAATTATTGTAGTAATGTAGTGTATGTATAATGTAGTAAAGAAATCTTACAGACAAGAGATCAAAGGACTGGGTGGACATGGATATGATGTTTGTAAAGGACATAATGAGTCATGTTATTGAACCGTTTACATACATATGTAATTTATCATTTTCAACAGGAATATTTCCAGATAATATGAAAGTAGCTAAAGTAGTTCCTCTTTTCAAAAATGGTGATAAATGTGTGTTCAACAATTATAGACCTATATCCTTGAACAGTTTTCAAAAATTCTTGAAAAGCTATTTGTGAACAGACTAGATCAATTTATAGATAAACAAAATATTCTAAGCAATAGTCAGTATGGGTTTAGAGCAAAAAACTCTACATCAATGGCTTTCAAGGAATTAATGGAACAAATAACTACTGTTGTCGATCAAAAACAATATTGTGTCAGTATTTTTGTACATTTGATACTATTGATCACACCATTCTCCTTGAAAATTTGAACAAATATGGTATTTGAAGACCAGCACTACAGTGGGTATCTAGCTATTTGAAAGATAGGAAACAGTTTGTACAGATAAATTATGTAAGATCTGACCTCTGTAATATCACATGTGGAGTGCCTCAAGGCGTTGTACTTGTGCAAACGCTTTTTATTTTATATGTGAATGACTTGGTAAATGTGTCAGGACTCCTTAAATGTGTACTTTTTGCTGATGATACCACATTTTTTGTTTAGGTGAAGATATAGAACAAATGTTGGAATTGATAAAGACAGAATTTGTCAAAATACAAACTTGGTTTAAAATCAATAAATTATAATTAAATCTAGATAAAACTAATTACATGATATTTAGTAATAAAAAGAAAACTGTTGATGTTCCATTCAAAATTGAGGGTGTTGAGATTTGTAGAGTGAGTGAGGTGAAGTTTTTGGGTGTTATCCTTGATGACAAACTGACATGGAAACAATACATAAATTCTGTAAGAATTGAAATAGCTAAATCTATTGCAGTACTGTACAAAGTCAGAGACCTATTGAACGATAAAGCTCTGTATTTGTGGTATAACGCAATCATTGTTCCACACTTAATCTATTGTATTGATAAGAAAGTTCATGCTCAATAATCTAGATATCAAATCCGATAATTCTCAATCAGGTCATCTGGACAGTTTCTTTTTTAGTAGAAACGTTTCACCCTCACTCCAGAGGGCTTCATCAGTCAGAGTAGTTCCAGTACGCTGTTCCCCCACCAAGCCGTAAACAACTTAAGTGGACCAACCAGTTTGCTGGAGCCAAGATGGAGGCCGTCCTGTCCCTACGGCCTCCAGAAACCATTGAGGCCATAAACCACTGAAACCATTGTCTAACCTGTAAATATCTAAATAAGCTGGTAATTCAAAATTGTTAGACAGTTGTTAAAAAGAAGCAAATTTGTTTTTAATATAGTGGTCCTTAAAAATTTTCAAGCCCTTACTTTGCCACACACCAAAAGTAGCGTCCTGCAACGAAGGAGGAAAAAGGATATTAAATGCAATTGAACTGGAAAGACTCATCTGACGAAGGTCAAAATGCTTTTTAAATTGAGGGTGGACTGCCAGGGAGTTATAAACTATACGGTTCGAGGCGGTCTGATTAAGAGGCAAGGGTGCACCAAGATTGGGTGCACCAATCAAAGCTGGCATAGATAAAGGGGCACATGACAAATTTTCCATCTCCACCCAAATGGCTCCCAAAGATCCCAAAGATCCAGTCCCCCGGCACAAACAGAGTAATATTGTGTATGCTGTTCAGTGTCAGGAGGGCTGTGATCAGTCTTATATCGGAGAAACTAAACAGCCACTTGCCAAAAGGATGGCCCAGCACAGAAGATCAACATCATCAGGTCAGGACTCTGCGGTCTACACTCATCTCCAGGCCAGCGGTCACTCTTTCAAGGATGAAGATGTTCACATCCTTGATAGAGAGGAACGATGGTTTGAGAGAGGAGTAAAGGAGGCCATCTTTGTGAAAAGAAACCGTCCATCATTAAACAGGGGTGGAGGCCTCCGGGTTCAACTGTCTCCCTCTTACAATGCTGTTATTGCTAGTATCACTCAGCCCTCTGTGAATAGCAAACAACCATCAGGGTGCTAATGATCCATTGTTAGGCTGATGGCCCTCCTTGATCATGTGAGCAGCTGGTTTCAGGCTGTCATCAGCCAACTGGTTGTGTAACACTGTGAGAGGGTGCTATTTATAAGACTGAGCTGAATACAGCAACTCAGACTGAGGAAGTCTTTCGGACGAAAGACGAAACGTTTCTACATTTTTTTTGCTTTGTTTTGTTTTATTTTTTGAATGTCCAGAGGACCAGACTTAGCTTTTTTAGATTTTTCTACCTGGATTATTGAGCATGCATCAGAGTACTCTTATAGAGGTCATCCAAAGTCTTTGTTATTGTAATACATAGATAGACAAAGATATGATTAGTTATCTTAAAAGGTGTAGCACTTGTGATATAATTTAGGCAGGCATTCAGAGGAAAAAGCTCACTTTTGTGTACATTTACTTTATATCCAGAGATTTCCTCAAACAGAGAGAAGCGTTGAAATATGAGGGATGCTCCGTTCTAGCTCTGATATGTATGATAAAAGGTCATCAGCATAGAGGGAAAGCTTAAACCCTACCCCTGGTAATACCTTTAATAGAGCTGTTTGTTATTATTGTCAGAGCCAGAGGCTCATTAGCCAAAGCAAAAAGTAAAGGGCTAAGTGAGCACTAAAGCACTAAGTGAGTTGGGTTCCGCGGTGCAAACTGAATAGTTATTTGTCAGAAACATGGCTGATGGGGAGGAGTACAATAACTTAACCCAGGATATAAATGGCCCACCAAAACATTTTTTTATTCTGTTTTATAGCTGTATGAATGTGCTGGCTGTCTCACCACCTCTACCTGTTGTAGATGAATTGCCCCATGGGGACCTAATAAACTGAACTTGAACTTGAACTTGAAAACCAAATCTCTCCAATGTTTCAAACATATAGATCCACTTTACTCTGTCGAATGCTTTATCTGCATCAATGGAAAGAAGGCATTCAGAATTATTTTGACAAGGGGTGTGCATAATATTCAATAAACGACATACATTATAAAAAGAGCGTCTGCTTATCTGGGGATATAACACTGGGTAAGACCTGCTCCAGACGACAGACCAATACTTTTGCTAATATTTTATAATCGCTGTTCAGTAGTGATATTGGCCTGTAAGATGAACATTCTGTGGGGTTCTTATCTTTTTTAAGCAGCAATGTTATGCAGGCTTTATTCAAAGTGGGAGGGAGGGATCCTTTCTTGAAATAGTATTTATACATGTTTGTCAAAATTGGAGCTAACTGATCAGAGAATGCTGCATAAAATTTGTTTGGCAAACTATCTGGACCAGGCGATTTCCGGGGTTGTAACAATTTTATTTCCCCAATATCTCCTGCTCTTAAATAAGCATGTCCAGGTCAGCAACTTGAGTTCCTTATGCAACTGTTGGGATGGAGTTTAAGAATGCTTAGTGTCCAAGTCTGCAATTTGAATCTTGAGATCCATTTGTTTGGACAAGGAATCCCTTTTCTTTTTAGCCACAAAGGATATTACCTGTCCTCTTATGTACGCGTTGAGGACTTCCCAGACTGTTATGCAGAGGCTGGTAAGTAAAATTTCATAGCTTACATATAAGTATATTGTTAAAAATAATAGGTTTAAGAGTTTAGAACATTGATTGTGGGCATTGTCACTGCAGGGTAGGTCTGCAGAAATGGAACTGAGTCGGACCGGAACCAAGTGGAACTGAGAGCTGCTCCTGTTCTGAAGAGCCTAATAAGTAAAATTTAGTAGCTACAAATACAGTACTGTACATATGTTGTTAAAATTGTGTAGGTTTAAGAGTTTAGAACATTGCAAGAGTGTGGGAAGAGTTTCTAAAGCTTTAAAATATGTATATATAAATACTAAAATAATATAACGTTGCTACTTTGCGGATTGTCACTTATTGCGAGGGGTGGTGGTGGTGGGGGGGTTATGAAACATAACACCCAAAATAAACGAGGGAATACTGTATTTCCAATTACTGCTCTTCTCCCCATGACAAGGGATTTAAGTGGCCTTAAATGGTGTTAACTGCTGCTAAAAAGTGTTATCTCATTTTTACATTAATGTCTCTATTTACCACTCTTTCTCATGACCAGTACATCACCACACTCGTCTTCAATGGGGAGGAAGATCTCTGGCACAACAATGAGAATTCGCCTTTTGTGTGGAGGGTTTATGGTCCAGACACAATCCACGTTTGACGGGTAATCTCCAGGGTAGTTAGGGGACTCGATGTAACCCATGTAATCTCCCAGTTCTCCGCCACATATCTGGTCTGAGGAGAAAATAAAAGGATCATGTCAGAGGAACATTTATTTAATAAACCATATCATTTGAAAACAGCACCATGTTTCCTGTGGCATGATTTCTCTGCCACAGTGAATGTCAAAAATGTCCAAATTTCTGTAGGAGTTTCGATTTTTCTCCTGCAGCTTCAAGACACAAGACTGTGCCAACAAGAAACACCTGT
This sequence comes from Garcialebias charrua, assembly GCA_038048925.1. Taxonomy (NCBI): domain Eukaryota; kingdom Metazoa; phylum Chordata; class Actinopteri; order Cyprinodontiformes; family Rivulidae; genus Garcialebias; species Garcialebias charrua. The sequence goes on along the minus strand of JBBPBX010022799.1, from coordinate 18,372 downwards.
GGACTATTCACTTATTTTTTCATTTAATCATTATACAGGCTCAGTGAGCCACGAGAACTCATTTACAAGAGAGACCTGTTCCAGACAGAACATAAAGGTACAGACAACATTAAACTACATTAATAATGCAGTAAAATAAAAGTAGCATTATAAAACAATAAATCAGGGTGCTGTAAAACAAGGTAAAATACTAAAACCAATCAAAGCAATTATGGAATTGCTTTGACATTTCTATTTACATTATCAAATGCTTAAAATCCCATAATGAAATTAAGGTGGACAGCTTCAGTTCCTGTTGCAAGGTGTTCCAGGTTGCAGGAGCAGAGTAAGAAAATACCTTTTTGACAAATTCTGTCCACACTGAGGGAACGCTCAGTAATGATGGTAATGATGGCCTGATAGCTCATTTTGTAACTGCAATGATGATGTGACATGGGAAGAGATATAAAAATGTATCAGACCAAGGAGCAGCAAAACATCAGAAGTGACCTCTCTCTTAAAGAAGCATAATCTAGATTCTAGCTCCCTTTCAAATTTCCGCCCCATCTCTAAACTGCCTTTTCTCAGTAAAGTACTTAAAAAAGTGTTAGAAACCCAACTCAAATCCTGGTTCTGGACCAGAAATCTTACAGATTTCTGGTCCAGAACCAGGATTTGAGTTGGGTTTCCAGACTGAAGTCATGCGCGTAGGCAAGGGGGGTTCGGGGGGTTCGAACGAACCGCCCACTTTTAAAGGAGAAGTTGACAATGTTAAACTAATGTGCCTGGATAGCTCAACTGATAAAGTGTCTGCCTTCAGTCCCAAAGCTCGTGGGATCAAGTCCCGCTTGGTACGTTTTTTTTAAAATTCATTCCAAATTAAAAAAGCACAAGAAAACTATTTACAAAACAGCAAGGAATAAAACAATGCATTAAATGAAAGGAATCAGACGAAGAAAATAATCTTATCTGCCCCTTCTCAAACTATTTTTTTTTTCAAACACTCGATTCAAACAACTAATTTTACATTTGTCTTTTATTGGATAAAAAAAGTAGTTAATATGCCTGTGAAGAAAGAAGAATGTGTTAACCACAGGCTGTGGTTAACACATTCTTCTTTTTTTATCCAATAAAAGAGTGTTTGAAAAAAAAACACCAAGCAGTCCCAGCTGTATCAAAGAGGGGGCAGTCTAAGTCCCGGTCTGACAAATAGACATTCATACACAGACACAATCACACAGACCCACCCTCATCCTCACCCTCACTCACTCAAGGACATACAATAACGACCCATTCCATTCATATTCCTGATACTCACTCTATACCCCCCAGGTCCAAGACATGTACCTGGCCCCTACATAGGGCAGTCCACACCCAAACCCAGGAGGTAGGCCCATTCATTCTGGGGTGGAGAGGAGCTAACATCCAAGATCCGGCCCAACCCACGCCCAACCGACAGGACAGGACATCCGAGCCCAAGCAACCCCAGGGAGGGTGCAGTGCCAGTCTCACTCACGGCAAACCCCCAGGTCCAGAACACCCCCATAGTCCAGGACAACACCCGACAACCTGCCACTCTACCAGACCCCACCCCCAAGAATGGCAGCCAGGGAACCAGGAGGTAACAAGAGAGAGAAAAAATAATAATACTAGACCCCGACACACACACCCCCGCCCCCAGATGTGCTGTTGATGTATGTTGTTGCAAAGTGCAATTTAAAAAAAGGGAGAAAAGAAGGAGCAGAGGCTGGAATAATGCCAGTTTCCCCGCCATCCTAACTCCAACCCAAGCTCTTACTGTCTAAATGCATCATTGGAAGTGAGTACAGGCACAGGAAGCGAGAGTAGTGTCATCCCGCCACCCATAACCACAGTGCCCACCCCAGGTTCCTATATGTGAAGGTTACGAGGATGTTTATGAGTGAATGTCTAAGGTGTATAATAAAATTGAGTCCTAGGTAGTTCTGAACAACAGAGATGTAAACATGTTGCAGCATACCCGAGCTTCAAAATCCCTACGTGTATTAAATTTGAAATGAAGAGGGAGGAGGTATGTGGTGAGGGATGGGGAGAAAATAACTGCAGGATCAAATGCTCCCGCAGGGAGTCAGCTCCCCCGTTGACCCAACATACCCCCTAGTTCGCCAAGGTCCACCAAAGGAGCGAGGCCAAAACACCTCTTCGACCGCCAGACCCATTGAACTCCAGACCAGAGAGGGACAGGGCCACGAGGACTGCCATTAGCAGGACCAACAGCCCACACACCCCAGGGCCGCCAAGACTCCTACGAACCGCAGTCAACCCGCCACCCAAGAGGACGCCAAATCCCACATAGACGACCCGACCAAGAGCGCCTGGCTCGCCGACAGAGCCAGGAAGCACCGGGAGTGAGCCCCCACCATAGAAAAGGGCCAGCCAACTGGCCACGCATAGTCCCAGATCATCATAAAGGACATCCACCCAGTCCCCACTCCAGAAGAAATACTACACCCACCCTTCATACTAACAACTCTCAGAACACATAACACACTAGACACCCAGGCTAGGTCAACCTACCCTCTCCCACGGGCTACTAGTCACATCCTCAGACACCCAACACCCCAGCCTACGAACCCATGTCAGAGGAACATTTATTAAAAAAAACATATCATCTGAAAACAGCACCATGTTGCCTGTGGCATGATTTCTCTGCCACAGTGAATGTCAAAAATGTCCAAATTTCTGTAGGAGTTTTGATTTTTCTCCTGCAGCTTCAAAGCACAAGACTGTGCTAACAAGAAACACCTGTGGACTATTCACTTATTTTTTCATTCAATCGTTATACAGGCTAGTCTCAGTGAGCCACGAAGACTCATTTACAAGAGAGACCTGTTCCAGACAGAACATAAAGGTACAGACAACATTAAACTACAATATAAATGCAGTAAAATAAAAGTAGCATTATAAAACAATGAATCAGGGTGCTGTAAAACAAGGTAAAATACTAAAACCGATAATTGCTTTGATGTTTCTGTTTACATTATCAAATGTTTAAAATCCCATAAAGAAATCAAGGTGGACAGCTTCAGTTCTTGTTGCATGGTATTCCAGGTTGCAGGAGCAGAGTAAGAAAATAACTTTTTGCCAAGTTCTGTCCGCACTGAGGGAACGCTGGAGAAAAGAAGAAAAGAAGGAGTGGTGCATGATGGCCTGAGAGCTCATTTTGTAACTGCAATGATGATGTGACATGGGAGGAGATATAAAAAGGTATCAGACCAAGGAATTGTTTATAGATGAAAATAAACCAGTGTGAGAGCCTACGTGTAGATAATCATGGTAAGGTCAAGGTTTTCTGTATTGTCATTCGCATCTCATGTGGTACATGTGTTGGAACGAAATTGGGTACATTGGGTCCCAGTTACATCCAACAAAATTATAAATTGTAAAAGTAAAACAGTAATAAGTTCTAAGATATAAGCTATGAAATGTCATGATCCTTGTGTTTTCGACCCATATGCAGGCAGGCAGCAAAGCAGGAGTTTTAAAATAAAAATATTTTTTTAAACAACAAAAACAAAAGCTGCCATGGCAGCAAAACTTACAATAACGGGAACAGGCAGGCAAAACAGGACGGATACAGACTCAAACGGGGACTTGGAAGCAGAGACAGGACATGTTGTCTGTGCAGACAGAACGACCTGATGGTTTGAAGATGGATGGAAGGAGTTTTATTATTTTAAAACAGCAGAAGTGACCCCTCTCTTAAAGAAGCCTAATCTAGATTCTAGCTCCCTTTCAAATGTCCGTCCCATCTCTAAACTGCCTTTTCTAAAACACCCTTCCACTGAAACTGCTCTTTTAAAAGTTCACAACGATCTGTTAATGGGTGATGATGATGGAAAATGCTCTGTGTTGGTCTTGTTGGATCTTAGTGCTGCCTTATTTTTTCTTTTTTTTTAAATTCCTTTTATAGATGATATAGCCTCCCTTCTCACCTTAACAGCCATCCTCTTCACACCATTATGATTTTTTTAAGGATAGAAAGAAAGGAAAGACAGAAAGTAAGACTACAAAACACAACAAATATGGAAGAAAACTTGGAGAGGTAGAGGTATGCACTTGAAAGAAGAGGAAAGAAAGTCAGCCATAGTAAGTCAGAGTACATGTGTGTGAATTAAAGGGAGGGCAGTGGAACAGTGAGGCTACAAGGATCAGAGGTCACAAAGGTGCAGGACTTCAAGTACTTGGGGTCCACTATCCAGGAAAATGGGAAATGTGGGAATGAGGTGAAAAGGAGAGTCCAGGCAGGATGGAGTGGATGGAGAAAAGTTTCAGGAGTGATTTGTGACAAAAAGGTGTCAGCAAAGGTCAAAGGAAAAGTTTACAAGACAGTGGTGAGACCAGCTAGTAAAAAGCATGCCGGTTGCGTCCACACTTCAAGAGATAGTCGTAGTGACCCCAACCCACCTGCACAAAGACCAGAGAGCAAGGTTGTTGGCCACTATGACAAAGTTAAGAATGGAACTGAGCAAAAGACCCCAGAAAACTGGGACAGAGGATGGAGAAAAACCATCATGATGCAAGGAAAACAAAAATGCCCGTCACTAAACTCTCACGGAAAGATCTAAATGACCCAGTCACCAAGAAAAGAAGGAGTGGCGCAGATTCACTAGAAGGACGGTTGGAGCACCGACCGCTCACAACAATACAACTATTGAATGCAGACAGTGAAGGGAGCAATGACGAAAGCTCCCAGGGAGAACCAGGCACAGGTCTGCGCCAAGAAAACACTGATGATGAAGATACTGTCACTTTAGAATCAACAGGGGGCCAACCGGGCATTCTAACCAAATCACTTAGGCAAAGGAAAGGAAAAAAGAAACCAGTGAAGATATTAGATTGGGGTGTCAGAAAACATGACCAGGAACCTAAGTTGGGGTCCGATACAGGCCAGTGATGGACGCCGCACCTACATTCCTGAAGCTGACCAAAATGATTATGACATTCCACCGGTGTGGGCAGATAGGTTGGAAGAAAAAGTGGAATTGACGTCAAAGCCACTCTAGGAGAATGGGCTAACATTCTAATGATGCCCGCATTCCCCACCTTAGCCGCACACCAACGCCAAACCAGTAATTTGAGAACAGCTTATTTGGCAATAGCGCACGATGTACTGTTGAGAAGGATGAA
>JBBPBX010022798.1:4244-29377 GCA_038048925.1 Garcialebias charrua | reverse complement strand
ATTATATATATATATATATAATATATATATATATATATATATATATATATATATATATATATATATATATATATATATATATATATATATATATATATATATATATATATATATATATATATATATATATATATATATATATATATATATATATATATATATATAATGTGTATTTAGAGTTACCAATCAAAGTAACATGCATGTTTTTGGTCTGTGGGAGGAAACCGGAGTACCCGGAGAAAACCCACGCATGCACAGAGAGAACAGTCAAACTCCACCCAGAAAGCCCCCCGGACCGGGATTAGATTCAGCAACTTTCTTGATGAGAGGCAACAACTCTACTAACTGCCCCACTGTGCCACCACAAACAGAAAAATAACAGAAAAAACAACAACAAAAAAGAGATTATTATTTAAATTTGAGAGTGATTTATTCCTCTGTCTTTCTTACAGATGATTGGAGCAAGTTTTTAATCAACATTCAAGCTTAAATTTTGTTTTCAACAAGTTTTTTTTTTTTACCTGACTGAGATCCTGTGAGCAGCAGCACTGGCTGGTAGTGCACTTACAGAAAACCTTCATGGTTGACTTTGACAATTGTTTACCATCCACACCTTCAATGACCATCTTGAAGACAGCTGGATTTGTCCAGTCTAACCAAATAAAGAGTGTTTGCACCTCAGCCAGTCCAATATGATAAATGCACATTAACCCATTGCCTGCACATCAAATTAGATTTTGTTTGTTACAAAGGATATTTACAAAGTATTTCATGGGCTGTTATAAGGTTTGTCAAAATTCCTAATTCCTGTAATTTGAGTTCATTTATTTTCACACTCGTGGTGCATTCTGTTTTAAAGGATTCATGGTTGGAACAGTCAAGATAACAGTTCATTTGCTTCTGAATTAGCAACTAAAATATCTGTGCAAGGATTATTTTGCATCAATCACTACAAATTTAAGTCTTCATGTGAAGCTATTCACATATTATGCTGTTTCATCACCACATTAATACATTTTACTGATACTCTGTCCCTTTTAATATAAAAAAAAACTTAATCAAGACAACATTATGAACATAAAACACAACCATTTCATGGAATTTAAAGTTTTATTGTCAACCCTTAAACAGGGCTTTAGTCATGTGCACAGCACATACAGAGTTACACTGTAAAACCTGTATAAAACTACAGGACAAACAATACAAAATAGTTGATACAAAATTGCCATAAGACCACGGGACTCAGAATCACGTTCTCTGGATGCATCTCTGAGGCAAACAGGGGCTAAACATCCCACAGATCAGGTTTAACACAGAAATCCACTCATTTATAGAAAGATTTGCTCAGATATACACCCTTGATGATAAAATAAAAAAAATAAAACATTTTCCAGTTTCCTCTTTTGAAATTCACCCATTTTAAACATGTATTAAACTGTTCTGGCGGAGTAAAATATTTTTAATAACTATATTTATGAAATTTAATTCTTTGTGTTGACTTACACAGGAGACTTTATTTTTACTGAAGGCATGTCAGACATAAATGGCTTAAAACCTGAATGCATGAACAGATACCCCAAGAAGATTGAGATCACTTTGATAACCTTCATTTGGTTCTTGAAGGATATTTGGCTGCTACTGGCTAGTCAGACTAAGAAGTCCATCGTTCAAACCTCTTGTGAGAAAACGAGCTACACCCTCAGCAGGCTACAGATTTTGGAGCTGCTTTGCCACGCTTGGACTGCAGCTGGATAACCAAATGAGCAGGTGGATTAAAGGGCTGGTCATGGGTCAGCGCAGGGCAGAGAGGGATTCTACTGTCAACATGTTACACATCATGCAAAGCAGTGAGGCTGGAGAGCAGCGAGGCCGGCTGCGAGCATCAAATCCACCAGTCTACCTGCATGCATGTACAGTAGATGTGTCCAGTCAGGCTCAGCTGCTGGAGGAGATCTTAAACACACGTGCTGTAACAGGAGCTGCAGACAGTACGGTTTGACAGCTGAAGAAGTTGCTCACAGTGGGCCCTGCGGAGCTCCAACCACTCCAGATATCCAGGCTGGTTCGCAGGAATCATGGCCCAAAGCCACAAGAAAAACAGTTTGCATGATATTTGCTTGAGCAATTTGCAACTGAATAGCTAGCGTGTGCACGCAGCGTGGCGGGCCCCTCGTGCTAATCATCCCTCCTACTGAAGGCACTCTGGCTGGACGGAGAAAGCGCCACAGTCACAAACAGAAACCGGATTAATGACACTATTTGACATCGCAGGTGGAATGTTGACACGGAAATGATAAAGCTCTTACTAAAAAGAATGAACAAAAATAAAAAATACACAACCTGCTGTTATTTATCTCCTTTCAGCCTGTTACCGTTAATAAACCAGTTGAATGTTCATAAAGTGAGCCAATCAGAAACACCTCACACCTTGACAGAACAACTTCCACCCAGCTCTGTTAATGTGAAACTACTTCTCCCCCCCTTTAAAAGGAATACCAGCACCTTCAGTCTCTGAGGGGGTCCATTTACAAAATATTCAAAGAAAAATATAGGGTTACTGCCTCTAGCATATGGTACAGTCCAACGGCTGTCTGTAAATATTTTTCCCATGATTATCTATTCTAAAAGTATATCACAGGGTAAAGATAGCCGGAATGTGACAAGGCACAACTAGGGCAACATGGCCGCCAGAGCTGAGCTGCAGTAAACCACAAGTCACTCAGAGAGACTGGCAGCAAGGCTAGATTAAAGGAAGAGTGGACAAAACAGACACTAAACGTGGTCACATTGGGACAGCACGCTGCTGGAAGTTCAACCAATGACTGAGAAGCATCCAGTAAAACAGAACATTTACAATGGAGAGGCAGACCAGCATGTAGCCAAAGTTTGCATTGTCGGCACGTATTTGTTAGTGTTTTGCCAGAACTGACAGGAAATAAATCCAAGCAGCAAATGAATCCAACTCTATTGGTAAAAATTGGAAGGGTACACAGTTTCCAAATTGATATAATTGTTCGCTAAAATCCAAGCCTATTATTTATTGTAACTTAGCAGTAAAAATGGAAATAAGGGGACATCTAACCATCTACTACTATATAAAAAGTAAACCTCCCAACATGTCTTTTTAGTTCACTTGTGTTTGACATCTTGATTAAAATAATAGCAAAATGTGGCAGCTCAGCCCACTGGTGGCTTTTTCCTCGTAGTTCCATCATGAGCAGCTCATGCCTCAGCTACAGTCCTGAAGGTGACAAGACCATGGAAACAGCCTGGTGCAGGTGTGATACCAGTGAAGGTAGCATGTTACTAGTGTGGCATAAAGATTTAGGCGTATAGCTGCAGCATGATGCCGTCTGACATAGTTGTGCCAGATTGGGAATATAAAAAGTGGGAAGTGGGAAAAATCCTGTTTGTCCAGTAATGAACCTCTCCACACTGAAAGGTTTTAATTTGCTTTAATCTAGCCACAATCCAACAGATCGTGTAGGGTGTAGAGAGTTTGTGGGGTCATCATTCAGAGTGAAGGGGGTCTGATGGTGGTAAATCTATTAAAAGGGCAGCTTATTATGGCTGGAAATCTGGCTACGAAGATCTAACTGCAGACACGAAACAAAAGGAGCACATTTTGTGGTTGCACGTTTTTAAATGCGAAAAGCATCAGTTCCCTTTCAGTCTGGTCTCTCGGTGCAACATACTTGCTATGAGAATTGCGCCCCCGCGCGATTACCTGAAGGAATACACTCACGCCTTTACGGCTAGGGCGTCAACGCCGCGCCAGAGGCCCCACCCTCTGGGTACTTAAGAGGCTGACACCCATCCATCTTTCTCTTTTTTGCCCTTCACCTCGCTAAACCTAAACTACCTCTTCGCGGGACTTCTCTGTTGCTTCATCGCTCAACTTGAGGTGAGCTTGCTCCCTGCACAGAGCGCACAGAGAATTATTCCTGCGTATTGCTGGACTAGCGAAAGCTAGTCCGGCACATTTTCTCTTAACCCCAAAGTATTTTCTTCTCCTCTCTCTACAGATTGCTTCGCTCGACGGCGCTAACTACGCCACAACAGCTACCCTTGCTAACTCCTAGCGAGCTAGCCAGCGAAAGCGATGCGACGGAGGAGACATTTCAAGGAAAGAAAAAGGATTCTGGAAGGACTCGCTCGCCTTATCTCGGACATGCCTCCGGAGAAAGGAAAGCGAAAGACAAGACTTCCAAGAAAAACCAACGGGACGGCGAGCCCAACTTCGCGCGCCTGTCCCAGCGGATGTGGTTTCTCCCTCGCGGCGACGGACACCCATGAGGCCTGTCCCGTCTGCCTGGGAATGCTACATGCAAAAACAGCGCTGGATGCGCCCGACTTTTGCCCACACTGCAGCCTGATGCTGGATGCGGTGCTGCGGCACCGGGTTGACCTCGTCGCCAAAGCCATGGGCGCTTCAGCAGTACCAGCGGATGCGGACACCACTGAGTCCCTCACTCCCACGCCGGAGCTCGAGAACATGGCTCTGCACGACAGCACACGAGTCAAATGGGGTGACAGCCCTGACGTGCTGGCTCCTATGGTGGACTTAACAGTTGAGTTCGACACTCGAGGCATGATGAACGAGGACGAGATCTCGATTTCAGCCTCGGGCAAATTTTCAGCGGAGGACGCAGACGTCGAACTGGAGGATCAGGGAGAAGACCTCTCCCAAACCCCAGGTGCCTGTGCTCCCAGAAACCGACTTTTCCATCCCTGCTCTGTTCGACCTGCGCCACAGAGCAGCGGATGCGTTGCATATCCCATGGCCCGAGACGCCGCCTCGCCAACAGGTCACGAGGCTGGCAGGAAACTATTTTTACTCGAAACAGCAGGCCGCCACGAGGCAAAGGATGCCCGTTTTCCCAGACTTCCTCACAGAACTAACTCGCACCTGGCCTCAGCCAAGAGCCCCCATGCTCCTTCCCCTCTCATAGTTCCTCGACGTCCACGGGTTGGATAAGGTGGGAATAGCTAACGTACCTCAAATTGAGGACACACTAGCATCTCACCTAGCTCCTAAGTCATCCGGGACAAAACCAACTCTTCCCAGCAAGGCTTGTCAAGCTTCAGCGTCTCTACTCGAGAAGTGCTACAGAGCTTAGGGACTCGTGGCATGCGCCATGAATGCGTCCGCGTTGATGCAAGGTTAACTAGCTGAAAAACTGCAACAGCTGCAGGTAACGATGGACAAGCAGGCTGCCGCCGACTTGCTGGATGAAGCCCGCAGGGCAACAGACTTCGTGCTCCGCATGATGGGGACAGCCGTTGTTGCACAAGGCAGAGGCATGGCGGAAGTGGTCATCGCAATTCGCCACCTGTGGATGACTTTAACGGATCTTCCTGAGGGACAAAAGGTGCCTTTTCTTCACCACTCGATAGAGCCGACGGGATTATTTGGTAAAGCTTTGGAGCGAATTCAGACCAAGCTGGACCAAAGGCGCAGACAGGCCGAAGCTTTCCGAGTGGGCATTCCCCGGAGAAGCTTCGCTCCCCCAAGGGAGTCTGCTGGAGGCAGACCTGTGCAGCCTCGCCACCGCTCGGCAACGCATGCCCCACCACAGAAGCGGCCAGCATACGAGGAGGAGCCCCGGCAGAGACCCCCGCCGGGCCAACCTCGCATCGAGCATGCATGGAGAAAAAACAGGTTTGTTCCCCACCAGGCGGTCAGACACAGGGCCTTCTCGGCGAACCGGGACACCAGACAGAAACGTGCCTGATGAACCAGGTCCACGTTCCCACATTACACGATCACCCGCACACGTGGTACTGGGAATGATCCCTTCATGTCCAGACTTTATTTGTAACATGGTACAAAAAGCTGGTAAATCTGTCGCATGCACAAATCATGCTCTCCCTGCTGTTTGTGACATAGAATCATTTACATCATTGCACATAAGCACGAATAAAGCTCATCAAACAGCCCCTCTCTGTTTTATTGACTCTCAAAAAAAATGCAACAAAAACACAAGTGACTTCAGCAGAACAGGTCCCTCTGGCCTGCCAGCCATCATAAAGGGAGGGGGCCGTCCCCCCCTCCCTCACGGCCCACGGGGTGTTAGCCTAATCAATAAGCCCCAGCAGGGTGCCTCTGCTTCGTCTGCAGTAGACAGGCACAGAGGCGTCTGCAAGCAGCCCCCACACCCCTCACAGAGACAGGTGAGGGGGGTCACGTGCTCAAGCCCCCGCTCCATTGTGAATAACGGGGCAGCCAATACATTAACCAGGCAAACACGTGACATGTCCGCACCTCAGGGAGGCACGCCGACAGAATCTAACGACGGAGGGGCCACGTCATATGTCCACAGCAGCCACAAGCTTCACACCTTCACAGCAGTAATTGTGTTCAAGCTGCTGTGCGTATAAACAAATTAGAGTTGAATCAGATCTCTCTTCTTGTTTTTCGAAGGGAACTGGGCTCTCTATCACCAAGTAATCTAAAGTCTGCCAAACTCAAAGAAGCATCTTCATGTTCTCACGTTACAGCTGTCCCTTTATTATTAATGAGGGACACGCAATGTCCAAGCAGTGACCAGACAGCACGTGACCTTCCTCTCTGTGCTGGTTCAGCTCTGCTCTCAAACAAAATTCTCCCAACGGGTGAAACACAGAACCCGGTCGGTTTGCCTGGTTCCGACGCTCTGTTAAAGCAAAGGACCAATAAACTGGACCATTCCAGAAAACGGATTGGAGTCAGGAGATCTGCTCGTTTACAAAACTCGCAGTTTCTCAGTCCCATGACCCAAAACTTGGAGGGGGAAAATAGACTTTCTGCTCCAATTCTGTCTAATAAGGATAACAGGTTGGATCTACCCTCGATCACTCTCAATCAGAGCAGCCTGGTAGCACATCGGCAAGGAGGCCCTCTTCCCAACTTGTTTGACCCCCAGGGGTTCACAACCTCCAGGGCCCTTGGAGGAGAACTGGATACACCAACTGCTCTTCTTCAGGGCCAAACTATGTCACCAGAAGAGACAGTCCCGCCGCTTTGGCCAGGAACTGTTAAAAATTTCAGCTTGTTGGCAGAAAAGAATAAGCTGATGGCGTCAAGCCTGCCGGAAAATGTGGTAAAAAACATACAAAATGCCCGTGCTGTGTCAACACAGTCTCTATACACACAGAAGTGGTGTATTTTTGAAGCCTGGTGCTCGGAAAGAAATATTATTTCTTACGCATGCGACTTGGCTCAGCTCCTGACCTTCCTTCAGGACTTACTGGAAAAAGGTTGTTCTTACTCAACGATTAAAGTTTTCCTATCAGCTATTTCAGCCTGTCATGAAGGCTGGGACACAGGACACCTGGAGCACATCCAATCATAATAAGATTTATGAAAGGTGTGCTTCGGACTAAACCACCCAGCAGGATCCTGACCCCTGGTTGGGATCTTGGCCTGGTCTTGGGGGCTCTCTGTGACCCCCCATTCGAGCCACTGAGCGAGGTTAAGATGGATTTGTTATCTTATAAAATTGCTCTACTCTTGGCACTTTGCTCGGCGAAACGCGTGGGTGACCTCCATGCACTGTCTGTACATCCAATGTGTACCAGATTCGCCCCTGATGGTCAAAGGTCACCTTAAGGCCTAATCCCGCATACACCCCCAAGGTCTTGACTTTGAACCACAGGAGTCTAGACTTTGATCTCTCCTCCTTCCCACCTGCTCCTATCCTCACTCAGGAACAGGAGAGGCTGAAGGCTCTCTGCCCCATGAGGGCTTTACGCATTTACATGCAGAGAACAGCAGAATGGAGGAAAACAAATCAACTGTTCGTGTGCTTTGCAGCACCTGCTACCGGAAAGGCCCTTTCAAAACAACGCCTCTCACATTTGGTGACGGAGGCTATTAAAGTAGCAAAGGTCAACAGGTGCCCTCTGGAGTGCACGCTCACTCAACAAGGGGCTTGGCCACTTCGTGGTCACTGTTCAAGGGTGTATCAGTTGCAGACATTTGCGCTGCTGCGAACTGGAGCTCATTAAACACTTTTGCAAAGCATTACAGTTTGGATGTTACTGCGTGTGACGTCACTCAGGCTGTCCTTTCTAACACACAGTAGAAAGTAGCCTTGAGATGCCTGCTGGTCAAGGGCAGACGTTCACTCTAGCATGCATTTTACTGAGCATTTCAAGGGCGTGAATGAATTACGTTCCCATAGCAAGTATGTTGCACCGAGAGACCAGACTGAAAGGGAACTGAAAGTTATGCACCATAACTCATGTTCCCTGAAGGAAGGGAACGAGGTGCAACATATCTGGCCCTTTTCAATGCTGAAAGCTTGGTGAAGTGCAATTTTGGAGAAAGATGGATGGGCGTCAGCCGCTTAAGTACCAGAGGGCGGGGCCTCTGGCACGGCGTTGACGCCCTAGCCGTAAAGGCGTGAGTGTATTCTTTCAGGTAATCGCGTGGGGGCGCAATTCCCATAGCAAGTATGTTGCACCTCGTTCCCTTCCTTCAGGGGACATGAGTTATGGTGCATAACTTTCAGTTTTCACTTAATGGTGAAACATGTAGGGACAGCTGGGCTTCTCACCCCAAGAGTTATTACCAATGTGGTGACACTTTACAATAAGGTACACAAAAAATATGAACTACTAGGAAACATCTCAGGAACGAATCAGGAGCTAATGGGTAATTACCGTAAAAATCGGTGTATAACACGTTCCTGTGTATAACCCGCTTTGTCCAATAATTGTAAATAAATTGGAAAAATCCATAAATAAAACACTTCGCCCTATAAGACACATCTATTATGCGTCACCGCTATGCTTCACCGCTATGCGTCACCGCTATGCGTCACCGCTATGCGACGCGTCAGCGCCTCATTTGCCCTGCTGAAAATGGCGGCCACAGAAGCGAGCCAGCACGGAGGACTTTACAAGATAACACGGTAAAAACAATTATTTCTTTGCTGAGAAAAAATATATTTCTTAGCTGACATTATAGCACAAGGGTTCCTGAGCTTAACCGTTCCTTAATCAATTCACGAAATGGTCAAATCTGCTGAATTTAAATTGTTTCGGTTTGACGTCTTCCAAACAGTCTTGTGCGCTACGAAAATAAATTATAAATAAATCGAATTTTATCTCAAATGTCTTATACAGGACAACAGTTTGTACATTAAACCCCATATAATTACACTCTGTAAGCCTAAAAAATATCCGTAGAGTGGTTTAAGAGCTGTTTATCTCAAACAGTAGGTATCTGTTCACGGAGCTAACTGCTAACAGCTAAAAGAGCGATTTTTTTATAGCTCTAAATATCTTCTGCAGCTAACATTTTGTAAATGACCACCAAATAATTACGCTCTGTAAGTTTCAAGAAAATCTGCGGTGTGGTTTATGAGTTATCCTGCTAAAAAAAAAACAGCTAACGTCACAGCTAATAGTAAGGTAGCTACCTCCAGAGCAGGAGGCCGGGCAGCGACAGAGCAGTCCGAGCAGGAGGCTTTTTTCGGACACATGAGCTAGAAACGGTCGGTGTACTCTCTGGAAGTGTCCCCCTAGCGGACAAAAGTGGTACTGCACAATGTTTTGCCCAAAATGAAAAATGGGGATATCAGAGCCAAAAATGGGTCTAAAAATATGGGAAAAAATCCATAAATAACACGCTTCGGCGTACAACACGCAGGACATTCAAATGAGTAAAAAAAACTGCGTGTTATACACCGATTTTTACGGTATATCCCCTGTAAATGAAAGTTTGCATTATTGTCTTGCCACTTCATTTGCTAGAATAAATCTTAAATAAGTAATGCCTATCTTACAGAGGATAGCAAATTAACTCTAGTTGAGTTGGTAGAGCTGCTGCCTCTGAGCAAGGTTGCCAGCTCAAATCCCTGGACAGGGACCTTTCTGGGTGTAGTTTGCATGTTCTGTCCATGCATGCTATTGTTTTCTCTGAGTACTCCAGTTTCTCAACGGCCGAGATAAGGTAGAGGTAGGGCAGGCGACCTGGGACCAGAAAGTCCCAGGTTCAATCCCTAGCCATTCCCACATGTCTTGGTGTCTCTGAGCAAGACACCTAATCCCAATTGCTCCCCGAGTGCTTACATAGCTGTCCACAGCTCCACATGGGTGTATCCCAGGTGTGATGGGTTAAATGCAGAGAAATAATTTCACCATTGTATAGAAACATACAATGATGACCATTAGGGATGGGGCCAATCCGATACGGTACCGGCCTCCGATACCAGCATAATTTACATATCTGATTTTTCTGGTCCAACCTGCCGATATTTCCGATCCACATGCATGTCTGTGTCTAATGAAACTTCTCCATATGTTGGCTTCAAACTATGGAATGGATTTCCTGAACGGAGGCATAAGACCCGCCTCACATTCAGGAAATCCATTTCATAGTTTGCAGTCAGCTACAACATGCAGTAGCGCTGTGGCTAACAGCTAGCCAACTTTTCATTGTAACATGTCCGCTGTGTGGAAGTATTTTACACTAAACACCACAAGACAGCAACAGGCAATGTCTGCAGAGCCATAGCGCCACATTAAACCGTGGTAAAGTTAGTTTTACGTTGGACTTTCGAGCTCTGTGGCTTCAGCGGGGCACTCCTCTCGCTCTATCCGTAGAAGGCAACCCGACCCTTGCCAGCCATGCCTAATCTGACCCGCTCAGTCTACCCGTCTCGGACGAGGGGCAGGCTGAGAGCAGCTGACTGAAGTCAGACCACCTACTTTGGATTGAACAAGAGTAGTGCCCCTCTGAAGCCACGGAGCTCGAATGTTCACCAAGAAGTTGCTCAACTTCATCATAATTAATGACCAACCACTATCAGTTGTAGAAAACGAAGGATTTCACAGCTTGACACTTGCAGTCAAGATAAAGTTTACCCTCCAGGAGATATTTATCAGTACAACGGTAGACAATCATAAAAAAAGCATATGAATTAAAAATTACAAGAAAATTATATTAAAAAAATGAAACATAAACAGCTACCGTACATTATAAAGTGATGTAAAATACACCCAACCCCCGATTTACGAACGATTTAGGGACCTAAGAACGGTTCGCAGGTCGATCGGTTCGCAGGTGGGGGGTGAAAATTATTAAAAAAATATATATATTCATTCATTCAACCTTTATTTATCATGCTAACGGAGCGTGCGCACATTTAATCATGTACAGTAGTGTACTGTAATGTTAAACATTGCTATTCACATTTACAGAATAAATAAAAATATATTTTCTTACTTTGAGATGGTCAAAGCCGACATCTTAGGTTGCCATGCGTTGATTGTTGTCGGGCCTAGCAGCCCCGCCGGCCGGCCAGTGAACCACCGCAGCCGCTCCAGACCTGTGTTAGCTAGCTGGCTAGCTTCTGCTAGCCAAGCCATGAGCTGGTGTTGGAGCGGCGGCGCGATCAATCTGCAGCTTCTGCTGCTGCCTTAGACATCCACAAAGTTCACAGAGACGTTTCCAGCTCGTAATTAATCCATATGAAGCCATCCTGGTCACCAGTCTTCGGCCGGCTACCGTGTTAGCTCCCGTGTTAGCTTCTGGAGCTAGCCAGGCCAGAGCCAGGCCGGAGGTGTAGCCAGGCCGGCCGGAGGTGTTCCCGCGGCGGCCTGGCACGATCTGCGATAAATCCGCTGCTGCCTTAGACATCCACAAAGTTCACAGAGACGTTTCCAGCTCGTAATTAATCCATATGAAGCCATCCTGGTCACCAGTCTTCGGGCCGGCTCCCGGCAGCTAGCCTAAAATGGCGTCCGGTGTTCTACATGAATTTGTGACCGGAGACCCCAGTGACTGAACCTAAAACGCCGTCCGGTGTTCTACATTAATTTGTGACCGTGTAAACTGAAGACCTACTTCCTGTTTCCCAAGATTGCTCAAAAATGATCAGAAATGATCTTTTTTATCATAATTATTATTTATAAAGCCTTTAAAACAACCAGAGCTGCAACAAAGTGATGTACACATGAAATTAAGAACATTTAAACAAAAAAAAAAAAAATTTATTTTTATTTTTTAAATTCATATTTTTATTAAATATGATATGTTCGTAGGTCCCGTGGTTCGCAGGTCGATGGGGTCGTAGGTCGGGGGTTACCTGTACTAAAAACAGGAACATGTCTATGTTGTTTTATGCCATGAACTTATCAGATGTGTAAAGCCATTTAATTATTATTAATTATTATTTTTAATGTAATTCATTCATTTAAAAGTAACAAAATAAAACCATCAAAAAGGAAAAAAAACATTGAAGGAAAAGAATGCAGAAAGAAGAAATAAATTGATATATCTGCCCCTTATTTAAAAAAATATATCTAAAATAAATGTAGACAGTCTCTTAAATTTATCACCGGAATATCCACTTTAAAGCTAGGAATAAAAAAAAAACATGTTTTATGTTTGCAGGATTTAATTCTACCTTTACCCAACAGTAATAAGACTTATCTCAAGTTGCCTTTTTGGACATGCATGCATATACAGGTATGTGTACAAATTGTACTTGAAAGGAGATTATTACAGCCTTATATAAAATCAATGATGATTATGATATCGGAAAGGTTTCGGCCGTTATCCAGATTTAGATATCGGGATCGGATCAGAAGTTAAATAATGTGGATCGGTGCATCCCTACTGACAATCTCGGACTTCTCTTCCTCCCACAGACCAAAAACATGCCTGTTTGGCTGATTGGTAACTCTAAATTGTCTCTAGGTGTGAGTGAGGGAGTGAATGGTTGTTTGTCTTGTTTGTCTCTATGTGTCTATGTGATGGACTAGAGACCTGCCTAGGGTGTCCCCCGCCTCTCACACATTGACTGCTACATATGGGCACCAGTGACCCCCCCAGTGACCTGAAAAGGATGAAGCGAGTAAAAGATAATGGATGGATGTTATTTCAGTATCAGTAGTGTTTTGGGCATAAACCAATTAGTAATGCTTTCTTTCCATTCCTCTTCCTCCAGTAATATCTGGTGTCATTATATGTTACAGTAGTTTAATGCCAACACACTGTGAAACTAGAGTTAGTCAACATTTTGTTACAAATTGCGGTTGTCACAGCACAAATTCTTGGATGCAGATGTTCTATACGCTTCGCATTAGTTTACCATACTTTTCGCCGTATTAGTCGCTTCGCCGTACAAGTCGCTTTGTCCAATTATTGGCAATAATTTGGAAAAATCCATAAATATGTTGCTTCGCCCTATAAGTCGCATCTATTATGCGTCACCGCTACGCGACGCGTCAGCGCCTCATTTGCCCTGCTGAAATTGGCGGCCACAGAAGCGAGGGAGCACGGAAGGACTTTACAAGATTAACACGGTAAAAACAATTGTTTGTTTGCTAAAAATTATAGCTGACATTATAGAACAAGGGTTCCTGAGCTTAACCGTTCCTTAATCAATTCACAAAATGGTCAAATCTGCTAGATTTAAATTGTTTCGGTTTGACACCTTCCAAACGGTCACGTGCGCTATGAAAATAAATTATAAATAAATCAAATTTTATCTCAAATGTCTTATACAGGTCAACAGTTTGTAAATGAAAACCCATATAATTACACTCTGTAAGCTAAAAAAATATCCGCCGAGTGGTTTATGAGCTATTTATAACAAAATAAACGGAAATAAAACAGAAGCTAACGAGACGATTCCGTCTCTAAAAAAACGAATAAAAAAATTGAATTTTATCTCAAATGTCTTATACAGGTCAACAGTTTGTAAATGAAAACCCATATATTACACTCTGTAAGCTAAAAAAAATATCCGCCGAGTGGTTTATGAGCTATTTATAACAATATAAACGGAAATAAAACGGAAGCTAACGAGACGATTCCGTCTCTAAAAAAACGAATAAAAAATTTGAATTTTATCTCAAATGTCTTATACAGGTCAACAGTTTGTAAATGAAAACCCATATAATTACACTCTGTAAGCTAAAAAAAATCTGCCGAGTGGTTTATGAGCTATTTATCTAAATACCGTAGTATCTGTTTATGGTAGCTAACCGCTAACAACATGCTACGGTAAAATATTTTTTTTTAATCTCTAACATCTCATAAAGCTAGTCAGTTGTAAATGTCCATACAGTGATTACTTTCTGTAAGTTTGATAAAAATCTGTCCTGTGGTTCTTGACTTATCTTGCAAACAAACAGCTAACAAACAGAAGTTACCTCCAGAGCAGGAGGCCGGGCAGCAACAGAGTCAGTCTGAGCAGAGGAGGCTTTTTTCGGACACATGAGCTGGAAACGGTCGGTGGACTTTCTGTAAGTGTCCCCTAGCGGACAAAAGTGGTACTGCATCATTTTTTGCCAAAATGAAAAACGGTCATATTTGAGTCAAAAATTGGTTTAAAAATATGGGGAAAAATCCATAAATATGTCGTTTCGCCATATAAGTCGCAGGACATGCAAATTAGTAAAAAAAACAGTGACTTCTACGCCGAAAAGTACGGTAGTTGTTTTTTTTGGGGGGGGGAACTGACAGTGGCATAAATGCCAGCAGCTCTGGCAGCTTTTGTGTTGCCTATTTTTTCCTGCATTTCCTTCAGCAAGTTAAGGGATGCAATCAGTGTTCAGGAAGACAGTTGTTGACACCCTGCCAGTATTTACGTAGCCAGGCAAGTTCCTCTGTCTGAGGCAGAATTCATGGCAGCATGTCCTCTGAGCGTGACAAATGAAACTGTGTGATTAATTTGGCCAGTCGTTTTATTGTGCTTCAGGATGTGCAACATTTATTGTCTTCCCCTTGCATCTCTACTGGAATGTGCCAGGGAAATTGTCCAGTAGAATCCACACATCTCTCCCTCTTGCTGGTTTTATTCTCTCGGCCTCGCCTCATTTCAGACTGAGCTACAGGGTCGTCGTGGGGGAAGGCCCAGGTCGTGGCCTGGCTCAAGCTAGAGCCGCCAGCGGAATAAATATCCTGTCTCTGAAGTGTTGAAAGCTGTGTAAATGTCAAACGCATCCGTCTGATGTGCTCCCTGAGAGGAGGAGGTAGGAAGCTGGGAGAATGAGGGGATGAGCTTCTGTTACCCTTCGTAGACAGCTGTTATCAGGTGCAGATGTTGATGCTAGCTTCAGTCCTCTGAAGAGTTGGCCAGGTTTTTTATTTTTTTTATGCTGGGGGTGTGTGGGGGAGTCGGGGTTGGTTTGTCGACGTCTGTGAGACACAAACCACTAGGCTTTGGCTCTTGTCAGACAGCTTAGTGAGCAGTGCAGCTTTGAGATTTTAACAACATCCCTGCTGACCATCAGAGAGAAGTCCTGCTCCGGGAGGACTTTCCTTTGGTTTCTGTTGCATTTTCAATTTTGGCTTCCTTTTTTAAACTGAGAATTGTTTTATCCGGCACAGATACCGTATTTTCCGGACTATAAGTCGCACCTTTTTGCCTAATTTGCATGCCCTGCGACTTATAGAGGGGTGAGACTTGTTTATGGATTTTTTCCCATATTTTTAGACCAATTTTTGGCTCAGATATGACTGTTTTTCCATTTTGGCAAAAATGGTGCAGTACCACTTTCGGCCGCTAGGGGTGCAGTACCACCTTTGTCCGCTAGGGTACACCAACCGTTCCCACCTCATGTGTCCGACGAGAGCCTCCTCTGGTCGGATTCACTCTGTCGCAGCCCGGCCTCCTGCTCTGGAGGTATGAACTAGCTACTTCGCTGTTAGCTCAGTGTTTGTTAGCAAAATAGGTCAAGAACCACAGGACAGATTTTGATCAAACTTACAGAACATAATCACTAGATGGATATTTACAACTGATTAGCTTTATGAGATGTTTGAGATAAAATTTGATGTTTTATAGACGTAAATGTGTTGCGGTTAGCTTTGTTGATTTTTCCTTGTACGTTTGAGCAAATAGCTCATAAACCACACAGCACTTTTTTTTTTCAAACTTACAGAAAGCGTAGCGGTGACGCATAATAGATGTGACTTACTGTATATAAAGGTGCGACCTGTTTATGGATTTTTCCAATTTATTGACAATAATTGGACAAAGCGACTTATATAAAGGTGTGACCTATAGTCCAGAAAATACTGTAGTTAAAGAGGCATTAGATGTTAAAGAACAAGATGCTCTTGGTACAGCGTTTATTCACAAGAATAAGCCGATTTAGTACTTTTCTTTTCTTTCTTTTTTTCTTTTTTTGCTTTGACTGGACTAAAAATAACAACCCAGTAGGACAATCACATACAGTACTGTTAAAATTGGTCTAACATTACTTCCATCCGCACATCCCGTCATCTTTATAACATCCCCCCTGCCTGGTCTTACTGTTCGGTCCCTGCGTTTCCACCTGCCTGTCTTGGGCCTGCTGTGCAGTCTCCCACTCCGTCTTAGATAGTGTTCCTCTTCACGCTCTGGTGCAGTGCGTGCTTCTTGTAAAAGGATAAGCGCCACGCTGTGCTCTTTTGATATTATTTTTCCTCCTCGCCAACTCCAGCCTTATGAGGCCTCATCTCTTGTGTCGTGGGGACTGCGGCAGCAACAACAAGGAAAAGCACGTATCCAGGGAATAGACCGAGCCAGTTGTTCATCTCCTGCACCCAGGGTTTAAACTCATCTCTTGTAATAAAGTGGAGCCCACATGAGCTGTGATGGAAGTCATTTCTTTAGCTGCATGCCTAGCTTTCCTAAGAACATGGTGATATTGAAGATTTTATCAGCTTGCTCCATTTTGCTTATTTATTTTTTGTCATTTTGTTTGGATCAAGATGGAAATGGAAAAACAATATTCTGAATGTGACTTTTATTTCAAGATAAAATGCCAAATGTTTTAAGCACAAATTGGATTGCAATCTGGTCCCAATTAGCAGCAGAAACTTGCCATTTACAATCAGTAAATGCTGCAATTAAAGTGAAATGTTTTAATGTGACTAATGCATAATACAAAATATTCTAAATGTTTTAGTGTTGGTGTTCATTAGCTGCCATGGGTCATCTTCTGTTTGTGTTTGCATGTTGTGTTTTATAAAAGAAAACGTGTAAAACAACATGTGTAATTATGTGTTCAGTCATGTTTCACAAACAAAATGCTTTTCTAGTAGTTAAAATGACCTTATTATGTCAGATACTTCATACTGAACCTAAAGCCTGAAATACACCTGAGCGTCCTCAGGTACGCCACTCTACGCGCGCATTTTGTGCGCATGTGTTTTGCTGCTATACTTCAGAAACTATCAGCTTTCAAACGCTCGCGTTCTCCTTGTTGTAATATGAGCAGCTGCGCACGGAGGGGACTCAACTGAGCTCGCTGATTGGTCACTTGCTGACACGCCTACTGAAATGATTGACAGCTTTCAGTCAGCTCATGTAGCTCGCTGAAGACCGCGGCGGTGTTCTGATACGGTGTTTCTACTATATATGTTATAAAAAGTTCTCTCAGAAATAAAAATAATAACAGGGAGTGCTTTTCCTGCAGCACACAGCCCACCAGGGATATTTAAAACATTGCGCACCCAGGTAGGACCTGAATTCATTCATTTCATTCATGGAGTGAACGGAGGAAGAAGTGATTACTTGACTTTAGGCAAAAAAACAAAAGAAAAGGCCCGATCAGCGATAAAGAAGGGGAATTTATTTCATTTGTGTAACATACAAAACAGTCCGGCGCCGGGGAAGTTTATGGTCAGACACCGCGCATCGCGCACGCGGACGTAAAAAAAAAGCTTTGCGCGTACATGCCCTGAGGGGCTACGCGGGGCTACGCTTTTGCCTTGACGTACGTACGTTGCGTATAGGCGTATCGTGAGAACGCTCAAGTGTATCTCGGCCTTTAAAGAGGGACTCACCCCACTGTGAAACGGTAGCTCCGCCCCCAGACCAGATTCAAAAACCAACATGAAAATGGGAGTGTCGAGAGACAAGAAGGGGAGGAGGTGGGTGGTTGTGCTGCGTTCACGCCCCCTCTAGCAACAAACTAAAACAAACTAAAACTTTAGCAAACAACTTACAACAAGCAACAACAAAGAATAATTATGTAGATGTATTTATCTATTCTCACCCGATCTATCCAAAACAAAAGGCTTTGAAAAAAATGAAAATAATACTACAAGGTTTTGCCGTGACCAGGGATCGAGCCTGGGTCTTCCGGATCCCAAACCCGCACCTACACCACTGCCCCATCACGCATTACTTGTCCATCGCACAATAAGAAAACAAATACAACCAAAGTTTCAATGAAGTGGAAAGTATTCTTACAATAAATAAGTTAAAATATACAAATAACTAGTGACATTCCAAGAACTATAATATGCGTTGTTGCAGTACTTTTCCGGAGTGCAATGTACCACTTCCATATAAGGTATGAACTGCAGCGAGGACCTTCTCATCTCTGCAGGGATTGGCTCTGCTTGAACCACTTTTGTGACGTCAGAGTGTACAAGACACGTCAGAGTGAACAGTCCTTGACCAATAAGAAAATTAAGGTGCAATTCCTCTGTTCAACCCATAGGGTTACCGTAAACACGTTTTTAGACCAAATATTGCCGATTTAAACTAATAAGCACAAATATATGAAGATTAACACAGACATAGTGCTATACAACATTTTACACACATTCTAGGGAGATTATTAGATAAAAAAAGTTAATTTTGAGTTTAGTTCCTCTGAATCATGGTTCAATCATGTCAAAGTCAGGACATTCAGCTGAATATTATAATTGATCTACTCAGCCTTTGAGTAAATTAATTAAATAACAACAAAAAAATATGTAAAGAGAAAGTTCATCACTAAATTTCTGAGACCTTCACATTCATAAGATTAGTCCGAGCTGTTCGTTTTGATTCCAGTGATTACTCAGCATGTGAAGGATGGAACTATTTAACACCCAACATCTTCTGTCCTCTGTGAGTAAAACACACAATCAAAGGAGAGTCAGCAGTTTATTGAGAATAAATGATTTTACTAAAATAACATTCCTCTGCAAATGCTACTGATGGCTCCTGGTGCTCAGAACAGACCAAATGATGTAAAAGAATGCACCAACCTCAGAACCAGCAGGATCTGTTGGAGACTCTTTGAGCTGTTGGTGTTGAATCTAAATTTGTGGAAGGAGAGCCAGGAACAAGCCCAGAGAGCAAAGGACCGGCTGGTTACAGAGTGGTGACCAGTCATTCTGCAGAAAAACAACCTGTTAGTGGTTTCATTCAGTAAAATATTCCCTAAGTATTTTTCTGTCAGAAAAGTATTTTCAGACAGACAACAACAGGATCTTGGGTTTTTAATAGTAATGCAAATCCTCTAACAGACTTTCCCAGCCTTAGTGTTTTTCCCCCTCCCAGACCTTACAGAAGTTTGGACTCCTGCTGAACCACTTGTGTTGAAATGGTCAGATGAATCATGGTTGCTTGGACTTCCTCCTATACTTGCCCCCATTATCCGTGATCTAAACCAGTGAGCCCTTGCTCCAATTCCTCTTGTTACTTAATTATACATTTTGGACCCACCGCGCTCACAACAAAGGGCCGCTGTGACTCCACTGACCCAGCTCCCTCCTCATTGTCCCCTGCTCTGACAGGGAGTCAAACTAAATAGAAAGGGTCCACTTCAATATGTTTCCACAGAGGCTTAATTGACAGATTGAAGGCAGGTTGTTGCCAACATCCTGCCCATTTTCCCATGTGTAGCTTTTTTTCATTCAACCTTTATTTAAACAGATAAGTCACATTGAGCCTCGAAGACTCATTTACAAGTGAGGTCTGTTGGACAGACAATAAAAGTGGTGAAAAATGACACATAGGGTTTAGAGACAAAAAAATTCCTAACACATTTTTGACATCTGTTTGAAGGTCAAAAATGTGGTAATGGAAAAAAAAAATCTCGCACACAAGCACATAATGACGCTGACATTATGCAAAGGGGGGGGTGGGGGTGGAGGACGGCCAGAGGCGACTCCACCTTTGTCGACCTCTATGCATAAATGTATTATGATGTCATTGTGTGTTGCAGCTTTGTGTTGCGAGGTCTTTTTTTACATCTGGCTTCCACCATCCTTGTGTTCTCTTTTCCTCATCTGCCTGTACGTTGCATGTAGCAGGACTCTCTTGTAAATGATCTTCGAGGCTCAATGGGAACTAACCTGTATACCGTATTTTTTTGTATGCCGACATATTTTGGGATTTTTCCACTTTATTGGACATAATTGGACTGATGCGACTTATACGGCGGTGCAACGTTTACGGTGGAAAATACGGTAAATAAAAGTGTAATAACACGTTATGTCAGGGCGCTGTCTGAATACACTAAGTTCCTGTTAGTTCTTTATCCAAGGAAGCCAGCAAAACCTTCACTCCTCTGTCCGGAGCAGCTTGTTGGCGACAGTAGGAAGAAACAAGTCCATTTTACCAGGGAGAGACCTGCAGAACTTGAAGCAGGCTCACCATGATCTACCTCGGTTCTACTCCCTGTTCCTCTTTTAGTCAGTGTTGTACGAACAACGTCTTACTGATACAGAGCAACTGACTGTAGATGCACAGAGCTGCACCCATAGATATCTTATATAGAACACATCTATGGCTGCACCAACAAGACAAACTGATCTAGAATCAGTGTAAGAAAGTGACTTGACCTTTGAACCCATCAGCAATAATAAACTGATTAATTCTAAAATTCTGCCTGGAAGAAAAACTTATTTTGATCTGGATGAGATCATGGTCATGACGTTAAATATTTCCTTTCTTTGAGTGAAGAGCCTGGATAGAAGTTCCTTTGTGTCTGAAGGTGTTGGGACCAGACATGTTCACGTCCATCTCAATCAAAATGTACATTTATTTCAGTGATTTGGTTCAGAAAGTTTCCACCACCTGTAAGCCATGATCTACTGAACGTATGGATCCTTCTGTGTGGATCAGTTCTAGATACTGAGCTTCACTTCTTCAATAATTAAAATTAATTTTCAGTGATCATTTGTTGAGATGTACATGTTGAGTTCAGTGACTCCTGTCTGTCCTCTGGTCCTGTCCTCCAGGACCAAGACTTTGGAATGAGTTACCTCTGCTCGTCAGACAGGCCCATCCCTCTCGGTTTCAAATCCTGTTTAAAGACTCACTACTATTCTGTTGCTTTCAACACCAGCAGATCTGTGTTTGGTCGTTATATTTATCTGCCATGTTTTTATGTCTATTTTATGTTTTTTTTTACTTCATTTTGTATGTTGTTTGTTTGTACAGCACTTTGGTTGGTCTTGTTGCTGTTTTAAGTGCTCTATAAATAAATGGTATGGTAACTGGACTCGTCAGCCTGTCAGGAACCTAAACGTTCTCTTTGTGACCATGTAGTCGTGTTGTGTTTGTGAGCGTGGGACATTTAGATTTTTGTTTCCAGCCCCCGTCACCAGCTCTCTGTGACCCGTACGATGTATTAAAACATGAAGTGGAATCTGGAAAACCACCTTCACTTCCTGTCACCGTCCACACTCCACTGAGTTGATTTTAGACAAATTGTCTGTTTTAATGAAATCAGTCACCAAACTTAAAGTTCTCCGTGAGCCAGCCGCACCGCAGCACCTGCTGGTAGGTCCTCACACTCCTCCAGAATAAAACATCTGGACTGTGAGAAGCTCAGCCACGCTCTGCCAGATGTTCAGCTTCTTCTTCTCTGGGAGTTGTAAGATGAAAGTTGACCGTCTGGACCGTTGGAGACGTTTAAAGAGCTGCAGTGAAAGCATTTCATCTGTGAGTGGTGTTGTCACGAGCGTGAAAATATTTCACCAACTTCCTGTTCTGTCGTCCTTTTCATAGAATTAATGTTTGCTCCATTCTTCTGCATCACCTTTTAATATATTGTAAATAAAGGATGGTGGTGGTTGGAGTGTGTGTGTGCTCTTTGACATCACAACTGATCCCAGCTGGACCTCCACAGCAGAGAAGAAGCTTCAGACGTTCAGAGGTCATGACTGTCCAGTGATTGTTGCGTGAACTTTGACCTTAGAGGCCTCACATTCTGGGACTGACGTCATTATCTCTTCTAAATCACACATTTTGTTTCGTCTCTGATTTATTGGTGAAAGAACTTTGCTCAGTTGAAGATGAAGGATGAAACACTTTAGACCATGTGTCTCAAACTCACGGCCCACGGACTGATGTTTTGTGGCCCCCTACCTGAAATCGAAGCTTGGTGTTACTGCGGCCTGCACGTTTTTTCCTCACGTAACCCACATTTAGTTTGATTACTTTTGTTGTTGTGAGCCCACTTCCTGTGTTGTCCCCAAATTCTTTTTTTTTAAGCCACGGGTCACGTTTACGTCGTCCTCGTCTCCACTGTTGCTGTGGTGTTCTGTTCCTGCATCTCCCAAACAAACTGATGCACTTCAGATCTGCACGTGGTGAGTGTGTTGTCTTGTAGCAGCATGTTTCATGTTTAAAACAACTGTGTGATTGATCAATGAAGCATTGTTTTTAACAGAGTTTCTGTCTCAGCTCATTCAGAACTCCATTGGGATTATGCTATTAATAACCACCCTCATCACCGTAATCGTAAGTGGGAAAATACGTCCAAACGGCACCTCATACATACAGTACTGTATTTTTACCAAGCACTTCGCCTATCCTAATATATTACCACATAATTGTCAAAAAACACAAACATTCGGAGCCATAATGAAGGGGGAAAAAACAAGTTAATTTCTTACTGGGAGCTGGTGAGCTTCCTGCAGCTTCACAGCGTTTACAGCAATGTCTGTTAACATGTTAGCTCGTTGCTCAGCTGTAGCCTGTCTGCCTCGTAAACTTCTGCTCAAAACAATAAGGTCTCTTTCCACGCGCGGTCCAGAGATAGCATATTTAGCATATTAGCCTCTCTTGACCTTCTCTGCTCCGGTCTGCCTGAGGTCTCCTGTAAGTTGTAAGTTCAAAAAGATCTGAAGCTCTCAAACTTGACTTCTCTAAATGGTTTTCAGAATCTGTTGGAATCCTGGCAAAAACCAATGCAGATTTGTTCCTGTCTTTGATTCTATACGTTTACCTTATAATGTTTTGCTAGTTTTTTGATACTTTGTTAAAAAAAAAAAAAAAATTGTTGTGTTTTTTTTTTTTTTTCCTCTCTTTTGTTTTCTATTGTTTATTGTTTGTTTGTTTGTTTATTGTTTAAGGAAATTCTACCATTGCTGTTCATTGTTCTTTAGTTTTAGCAGGTCGCTTTCGTAAATGAGCCCATGAGGTTCAAAAGATTTACCTGACTAAATAAAGGTTGAATGAATGAATGAATTGAGCTTCTTTGTTCCTAGTTACTGTATTTGTTTTGCAAAACTAATCAAAGACTGATGACTCTTTTATTTAATTTTGATTAAAAAGATGACTCTTTTTAAAATGTATAATTCCAACTCATTCCAAAGTGTGAACATGTAAATACTGTAAATGACTGCAAATATTATTTCATGTATTTCACTGTAAAAACTACAGAAACAAAAACAAAAAACAGCAGCTGAAAAAGATACTGTACTGGTTGTAACCTCATTTGTAAATGCAGTGACAAAATGTTTTATCCAGAGACAGCCTGTGTGTGGCCTTTGTTTGCATTTTACAGATATTGAGCTACATTTTGGTGTGGTAGTAACTGAGAGTCATCTTCAACTCACACACTCATAAACACTCTGCTTGAAACTTTGGCAAACTGCACAGTTTGAAACTAAGAGACTGATAATCAGATGTACAGTAGTCCCTCGCTACTTTGTGGTTCGACTTTGGCGGACTCGCTCTTTCACAGTTTTTTAAAGTAAGAGTCGACATGACACACAACTGGCTGATTGATGGATGAGCCCCACGAGCGGCATGGATTGTTTATTTAAAATAAATTGTTCAAAATGATTTAGCACCTGCTGCACCTTTGTGCAGCCCACAGGTGCAGGGAGAAGCTCCCTCTGCAGCCTGTCATGATCTCCTCTCTGCCACGCCCACATTTCTGCTTCCTGAAGTGTTAACCCTTTGCTGTCCAGCTGCACTGATCGACATTTGTCTTCCAACTTAAAATTCTAAGTACCGGTATGTCACATCATCAAATCATATAAAAGTGTTACAAGTTATTTTTAATTATTTTAGAACTTCATGCTCAGTTGTTTCAGTGAAGTTGATCAAGAAGTACATTTCTGCTCCGTGCTGCTGCTGAGTGAAGGGTTAACCCTTTGCTGTCCTGCTGCACTTCACTTCTCTACAATTTAAATTTAAATACAGGCATATTTTACATAAACATTGCTGGCTTGTTTATGTAAAATATTACAATATATAAATTTTGATTGTTTATTTGCACAGAAGGAGGAAGATTGGGAGTGAAACTTGAACTTGGACTACTGTATCCCTACTTCACGGATTTTCACTTATCGTGGGGGGCAGGGTCCCCTAAATCCAGTGATAAACGAGGGACTACTGTACACCTGTAACTGATTAATGTTAAGAGTCAATCTAATACAAGATGGCTGCCACAATTATAGCTAAATCAAAATGGTCAGGTTGGTCAGGTTTACCGTATTTTCCGGTGTATAGGTCGCACCTTCTTATGGTTTTTTCAAGGCCTGCGACCTATACTCAGGTGCGACCTATATATGGCTTGTTATCACTTTCGGCGAAACAAATTTTTAAATCCAGCTCATTTCACAATTACGTTCATTTATTAAGGAAAAGTTCAGCTCAGACATATATTTGCTATAATTTTTATCAAACAAATAATTGTTTTTAAGTGTTAATCTTCTTAAAAGCCTTGCTGTGCGCTCCTGTGGCAGACATTTGCAGCAGAGCTAAACGTAGGTGCGACCTATACAGTACACCAGAAAATACTTGTCATATGCAAAATCAACACAAGATCAACAATACAATGAAATAAAAACATACATAACAAAAAATATATATATGAAGTAGCGTAATATGTATTGTATTACCGGTAGTTAGAAAATTAGAAAGTTATTCATTTTGTACTGTTACTGGAAGATTATTATTGTTTGAACTGATTGTTTGAAAAAAGGGGCAGATATAATAAGATTTGTTTCTTCTTTCTGCTACCTTTCATTTTTTTATATTTTGTACGTTATCATTTATGGGATTGTTTTGTATTGTGTTTTTTGTTTCAAAAAATGAACAAATTTAATAAACATAAACAAAACATAAACAATGCAATGAAATGCAATGAAATGCTTAGGATGAGAAGAACCAGCTCGACTC
>JBBPBX010022797.1:27301-41082 GCA_038048925.1 Garcialebias charrua | reverse complement strand
TGAGATAATATTATTGACATAATATTATACATAATATATATTTACATAATAATGACATAATATATATTTACAGCACTTTGGTTGACCTTGTTGTTGTTTTAAGTGCTCTATAAATAAAATGGTATGGTATGGTATACGGCTTGTAAAAGTATCTTTATATAAATTATGATGTATGATTTAGTGTTTCTTTTGGACACAATTTTTAATAGCTGTTTTATTGTACCAAAAGTAAATGCAAGCACACCAAAAGTATGATATATGTGTATAATTGTCATTACTATAATTCAAAGGTAAAGAAAGGAAGTGTGGAAAATAATGACCATCTTCTTCATGTTTTTAAGGTTTCCCAAAACCAGAGAGAGGAGGCGGCAGTGGGAAGTTGCCCTGAGAAGAGAGGGTTTTGTTGCCCTGGACAGGACACTGCTCTGCAGTGATCACTTCAGTTCTGAGGACTTCGATCGGACAGGGCAGACTGTTAGATTAAAAGATAGTGTTGTTCCAACACTTTTCAATTTTCCATCGCATCTTCAAAAGGTATGTATCATCGACCTACAAGATTTCAAGATGTATAAGATTGATATGTCTATAAACTACTGTATATATAAATATGTGGTTAAATGTCACAGTTTAGTATTTCTTTCTGCAAATTTAGCAATAAACAATGTGTTGTTCTTTACATAGCACATTTTAGACACTCTACTTTTGTTTATTTTAGCTTGTAAAAACAAGAGGCTCAAACACCTCTAGAAGAATAGAAGACAACCTGGCAATGGACCTGTCTCAGGATAAAGCTCAGTCTGATGTTGTGAGTATTAATTGATTCACACAATTGATAAGTGAATAATTATTTTTTTTTAAACTGTTAAATTCCACATTAATATTATTTATATATTTGTATATTTTTGCAAAGCAACTGGAAGCCACTGCAAAGAGGCGAAAGTGCTGCAAGCGGCAGGCCACTGACCACCCGTATTCACTGCCTCCTTGCCCCAAGGCTATATATGCCAAACTTAATGAAGCCTCAGCTAGAGTGAGGAAATTGCAGAGGGAGAAATCGAATGCCTTGGCAAGAGAAAGGAGGGCCAAGAAAAGCATGCTGTCTCTTCTAGAGGAACTGAAGGAGAAAAATCTCATCAATGAAGAGCTAAAAGACAAGCTTGAATGCTACTCGGGTAAATTAAAAATATTACATTGAATACATAGTATATAGGGTATTTTATGTTCTTTGGTGAAATGACACCCACTAAATCACTCTTAACTGTTTTTCAGATCTTCCAGTTCAACTGTTGTCGAGGCAGGGCAGCAAGTACACCAAGGCCCAGAGAGAGTTTGCCCTTACGCTCCATTTGCATGGGCCAAAGGCATATCACTATCTGAGAGACACTCTGCATATTTGCCTCCCACATCCGAGATCATTGCAAAGGTATTCTTCATTATGTTTGACTGTAAACTAAATCACTTGGAGAAACTTAAGCGCTACATATTGTGTTACCATGAATTGTAGAACTTGCTGAAAAAGGCTTACATTTTTAACTTTTTAGTGCAATGGCATCTATTTTTGGGATGCCAAGTGTTTTCAGTAGGGATGCTTAGTGTTTAAATGATTGTATGGTTAAATTTTTACTTTTTTATTTTACTAAGGTGGCTGAGCTCTGTTGATGCCAAACCTGGTCTAAATAAAATGATGTTGGACATGCTGGAGCAACGTCGCAAAGCAGATGAGGCCAAATACGGATGTGTCTCTTTGATGCTGGATGCCATGGCCATCAAAAAGCATGTTCAATATGATCCTCAGACACAAACAATGTCTGGATTTGTGGACATGGGAGATCGGATAAATGAAGCTGACATTGCCTCTGAGGCTCTGGTGTTCATGGTGGTTGGGCTTCAAGGTTATTGGAAAGCTCCGATTGCATATTATCTGACCAAGTCCCTAACACCAGAGACACAGAAAGTGTTGGTAGAGCATGCATTAGAAGAGCTTCATCATCGCCAGATATTTAAGGATGCCCAATGTGCCTTACTGCATATGCCATTCTATAACAACATGAACTACTACCTCATGCATATACTGTGTACATTAACTGATATGCTGCTTTGCCACTTTGCAAATGTCAATGCTAGAACCTTTAGTTTATTTTATAGTTATACTTTTTATACTTTTTTACTTTTTGTACTAGTATGCAAAAACTCAGAACAGTATTATGTTCATTAAATGTTTAGTGCTTTAGTTTTTAGAGTTGGTGTAAATTTTCATACTCTTATACCACTATGCAAAAACTCAGGACAGTGTTAAAGTTTTACTATTTTATGCTTATGTCTATTATTATATGTTTCAGTGTTTTAATGTTTAAATAGTTACTGTTGCACCGAGGGAGTGAGAGTCTTGTCACACTATCAGATGTCACACTATCAGATGTTTATTTTTGTTTATTTGTTTGTTTATTTATATTTCTCAATTATTAAATCTTTTCATGTATCTAAAAAGAATAAACTACACATATTGACCAAGGTTGGTGTAATAATGTATTTAATATTACATAATATTTAAATGTGTAGGGAAAAAAATTGGCATAAATTAATTTCATATCACCAATAATAATACTATTTATGATGAAATAGTATTAAATATTTATTAGCATTGTAACATATGTCAGTTAATTTCGCTGGAAATAAACATGTATTTAGAAATAGATGTAAATATAATCTTATTGTGTATACTGCTAGTGCAATACAGTGTCTACATAACGTTATTTTCATGTGAACGTCCATCTTAAGTATACCATATTATAACAACATCTCTCACATTTATAACAAACCAAACCGTTTTAAAATCGGATGGAAATTAAGCAAGTTATGGTTATTTTAATAGTGAATGCACCATTCACATTCATGTTAAGAGTGGGCGTTCTGTCTGTCCCAAGATGGCCGCCGTCTGACGATGTCGGTCTCCATTGGCCAACAGCGGGGCTGTCTTATCTAGTGTTTATTATATCTATGAGTGTGGTTCTAAAATCCAACATGGCAGCTCCTGTAAATCTGGTCCTTCAGGAAACATTACATCAATGCTGCTTCTAAAGGCCGCCCACGCCCATGTATACACAGGCCACACCCTCTAATATACAGGTCAGGCCACGCCTCCTGTCAGTCTACTATTTTCCCTACATGGTTGATGATGAGAGCCCACATTTACCCCCAAAGAGGAAAAAAACAACAACAGGAAGTGACGACCTCATCAAAATAAAAGTCCACGCCCTGCTTGAGTGAAGGTGAAGATCTGGTCCATTCAGATCCTGTTTACACTCAAAGGTTCTGATCCAGTGTTACCGTCGAACCAGACCTGGTGGTTCTGGTCCTCGTGGTTCCTGTTCCGGGGTAAAACCCGGAGAACCGCAATGGTTCTGATTCTAACAGAATTCATCTCGCATGAGGAGACAACTGAGCTAAAAGCCCGGTTTGACGAGCCCAACAGGACGTGGACTGTTTTAAACTGAACCCGGTCCGGATAAGAACTGAGTCCAGGTCCTGGTCTCAGGACTGGATCGGTTCTGAAATGATCCAGATCTGACTTCAAATCAACAAAAAGCACAGAGTCATTATTTGTGCAACAGAACGTGGTTCCAGCCCTGATCCAGAACCTCCTTCAGAACCCTTTGTGGTTCTGGTCCACTCTCCTTTCAATCATTGATGTTCTGTTCTCTGAAGGTCCAACACAAGATTTCTGTCAGGTTCAGGTTCTGGTTCTGACTGGACCATGGCAGCACCTTGGTTCTGTTCTGTTTGACCCGTTCTGTTGTACATCAGCTGCTGTGTTTGGGTCATGGTTCTGTTGGACCCAGAACTCTGGTCTACAGAGGAGCTCCTGATTCACTCGGTGACAGGAGCCCAAACCATCAGTCCTCCACCACCGTGCTGACAGCTGGGAGGAGCCGTTTGCTGCGGTGCATTGTGGGTAAACGCATCCACTCTGGCCTCGTGTGTCCGAGGGACGTTGTTCCAGATGTTCTGGTCCCCTGAGGTGAGGTCAGAACCGGATCGGGTCACTGTAAAACATCAGAGCCGTGGACTTCCCTCCTGCTGGATTCAAAGCTGGCTCCAGAACCGAGCCGGGCCTTCAAAGAGTTCTGTTCCTCACAGAACCCTGAGTCAGAAGCAGCTGCAGCCGGGTCATCATCAGAACCATTCATTAACCGGTACCGGTACCTCTGACGGCTCTCTCTCTGTGAGGTCATGTGATCTGATCCGGACCAATCAGAACCCAGCCCTTCTGTTTGGATCCATGATCCCAGGAGGACCACCTCTGACCATCTGTCCTCTCCCCGTCCATCTGCTGTCCCTGTCCTCGTCTGTCTCCATCGACCCGTTTGGTTCTGTTTCCAACAGAACCTCAGCTGACGTCAACAGCCACCGAACAGGACCTGCACAACCTGGTTCTGTTTGGACCTCACAGCAGAACCATCATTCAGTTTAAAGGGTCACATTTGGACTTTCCAGGACTGAGCTGCTGATTTTCACACATTTGATGGTTTTGACACGATCCCAGTCCAACATGGAGGATCTTACTGGTTTTACTGGTTTTACTGGTTTGATCAAACACTGATCCACTGGGAGTCTAAACCTGAAGATGTTTACAAACTGTTTCCATCATTTTTCTTCTTCTCCTCCAACCTTCAGTCATCCCAGTGTCTCTCTGCTGGAGGACTGATGGTTTCCATTAGAGGTCAAAGGTCAAACACCAAACCTCCCATTGACCTCCACTGAGCTTCCAGACAGGAAGTGGAGGTTCTGTCTCACACAGAGACGGTCTCTTCCTGGACGTTCTCCTTTGGGTTCTGGTTCTGACCTGGGTTCCTCTCAGTTCTGTTAAATGTTCTGATGGTTCTGTTGGGCTCGTTACAGAACATCCAGATGTTCCACCAGATGTTCTAACTCTCTGAGACCTGCTGTCTCCTCTTCCTCACTCCTGACCCTCGTCTTCATCCGCTGACAAAACACTGGCTGTCTTTGAGCTGTCCCCACCTGTCTGTCTCTGTCCCCACCTGTCTGTCTCTCTGTCCCCACCTGTCTGTCTCTCTGTCCACCTGTCTGTCTCTGTCTCCATCTGTCTCCACCTGTCTGTCTCTGTCCCCACCTGTCTGTCTCTGTCCCCACCTGTCTGTCTCTCTGTCCCCACCTGTCTGTCTCTCTGTCCACCTGTCTGTCTCTGTCTCCATCTGTCTCCACCTGTCTGTCTCTGTCCCCACCTGTCTGTCTCTGTCCCCACCTGTCTGTCTCTCTGTCCCCACCTGTCTGTCTCTCTGTCCACCTGTCTGTCTCTGTCTCCATCTGTCTCCATCTGTCTGTCTCTGTCCCCACCTGTCTGTCTCTGTCTCCATCTGTCTGTCTCTGTCTCCATCTGTCTCCATCTGTCTGTCTCTGTCCCCACCTGTCTGTCTCTGTCTCCATCTGTCCCCACCTGTCTGTCTCTGTCCCCACCTGTCTGTCTCTGTCTCCATCTGTCTCCACCTGTCTGTCTCTGTCCCCACCTGTCTGTCTCTCTGTCCCCACCTGTCTGTCTCTCTGTCCCCACCTGTCTGTCTCTCTGTCCACCTGTCTGTCTCTCTGTCCACCTGTCTGTCTCTGTCTCCACCTGTCTGTCTCTCTGACTCCATCTCCACCTGTCTGTCTCTCTGACTCCATCTCCACCTGTCTGTCTCTCTGACTCCATCTTCACCTGTCTGTCTCTCTGACTCCATCTCCACCTGTCTGTCTCTCTGACTCCATCTCCACCTGTCTGTCTCTCTGACTCCATCTCCACCTGTCTGTCTCTCTGACTCCATCTCCACCTGTTTGTCTCTGCTCTCTCTGTCTCTGCTTTGTCTGTCTCTCTGTCCCCACCTGTCTGTCTCTCTGTTTCCACCTGCCTGTCTTTTTGTCCCACCTGTCTGTCTCTGTCCCCACCTGTCTGTCTCTGAGCTGCATCAGTTTTCCAGCCCTGTGGTTGGAACAAACACCGCCTCCATCCCATAATAACCACACCTAACAGCAGCTGCTGCATTCAAGAGCAGCAGGAGACTGCAGCACTCATCCATCCTTCCATCCTTCCATCCATCCATCTTTCCATCCTACCTGCTGCCTTCTCTTTGCTCTCCATGATGCTCTCCGGGTCCGGTTCGGTTCTGGTCCAGCTGGTCCTCCTCCTGGTTCTGGTCCTCCTCCTGGCCTGCTCTCCTTCCGCTCCTGTCCTCGATCAGCTGCTCGCGCTGGAGACTGTGTCCTCTGCTGAGGAAGAGGAGGAGTGATGCGGACAAAATAGTTTCCTGGAAAATCGGCGCGAGCCTCTTCCTCCTCCCGCCTCCTCTTCTTCTTCTTCTTCTTCTCTTCCTGCGGACTTCAGGCTCGTGCCTTCACCTGGGCCGTGTCCGCGCGCCTCGCTGCTGCGGCTCCAACCCCTCAGTGACGTCACCCGGGGGGCTGACAGTGATGAAGATGATGGTGCGGTATGAGTTCAAAGTGACACCTGTCACCTAAACAAGGCCACGCCCAAAACACCACACTTTGCACATGCGCAGTTTCATTTAAAAAAAATCATCTCCTGATCCTGAACTCTTCATCCAGTTCCTCAGGATTTTGTTGTCCTCTCTGATCCAGATGTTCCTGCTGTTTGACAAACTGGTTTTGGGTCAACAGCCCTCCAGCAAGGCCGAGCTCCATTTGTGGCACTGGCATGTCGTACTGACACTTCCTGTGGCATGCCACAGTTTTTCTTGTTCCTCATGACCTCTTCAGCCTGAAAATATCTCAGAGGACAGATCGGATCTAGACAGGATGGACAAATTAAAGTTTAAAACAGATCTTTAGTCTGTATGTCATAGAGACAGACCTGTCCCTCTGTCTGTGTCCCAAAAACAGAACATGTCCCTCTCTTTGTGTCCCAGAGACAGATGTGTCCCTCTTTGTGTCCCAGAGATAGATTTGTCCCTCTCTTTGTCCCAAAAAGCAGAACATGGCCCTCTTTTTGTGTCCCAGAGACAGAAACTGTCCCGCTCTTTGTGTCCCAGAGACAGAAAATGTCCATCACTTTGTGTCCCAGAGACAGATGTCCCTCTCTCTTTGTCCCAAAAAACAGAACGTCTCTCTCTTTGTGTCCCAAAGACATAACTTGTCCCTGATCTTTAGAGGAAAACTCAAAGAGCCTCAGTTTTATTTCAGCTATAACAGCTGAAAACATTTCAGCTGTTGTAGCTGAAATAAGCAAAACAGTAACTAAAATGTGAACAAACAGTTCAGCTAAATTATCTAAACCACGGGACAGCATGGTGGCGCAACTGCAGAGCTGCTGTCTCTCAGCAAGAAGGTTGCTGGTTCAAATCCTAGTCCGGGGGGCCTTCTGTTTGCATGTTCTGTCTGTGCATGCGTGAGTTTTATCTGGGTGCTCCAGTTTCCTCACACAGACCAAAAACATGCAGGTTAGTCTGACTGGTAACTCTGTGAGTGAGAGAGTGAATGGTTTGTCTCTCCATGTGTCCCTGTGATGGACTGGAGACATGTCCAGGATGTACCCTGCCCCACGCAGTGATGGCTGGACATGGGCACCGGCCACCCCCGTGACCCAAAATGAAAGAAGCGTGTGAAAATAATGGATGGATCTAAACCACAAACAAAATTAAATATTGTAAAGCAGCTAAAATCTAGAGGTAGCTAAAACTTTTGGCTCATTTAAATTAAATGGATTTTCTTGGGGATTCCCCCAGAGGAGCTGCTCCAAGTGGCTGGGGAGAGGGAAGTCTGGGCCTCCCTACTTAGGCTGCTACCCCCGCGACCCGACCCCGGATAAGCGGAAGAAAATGGATGGATGGATGGATGGATGGATTTTCTTGGATGGTAGGGGGAAATGCCGGACAGACCTGGTAGACCCAAAAGTGTAGTGAGGGTCTGCTGGGAAAACTTGGGAGAGGAACCTGTCAGAGAGATCTTCAACTCACTCCTCCCGATCCCGGAGAGCTAACTGCATCCCATCTGAGGTCAGGGGAACATTGAGTCCGGGTGGGTCAAGTTCCGCGACTCAATTGTTGAGGCGGTTGCTTTGAGCTGTGGCTGCTTCTTGCGGTGGCCATCCTTGAAGTTGGTGTTGGACTGATTGATAGATTATTTCATATGTATTTTTTGTGTAATTAGCTAATGCTACTGGATACCTCACCCCCACCACCTGAGATTTATAAAGTATCTATCCATCTATGGATACCCCGGGTTAGGGAGGCTGTCAAGCCAAAGAAAGAGTTGGGCCTTTGGATGGGACTCCGGAGGCAGCTGAAAAGTATTGTATGGCCATCGGTCTGCAACCTTGGCTACTGCTGAAGCAAAAGCTCAAATGTGGGTGGAGTTCATTGAGGCCTTGGATAAAGACTTTCGGTCGGCTCCGAGGAGATTCTGGCAAACCATCAGGCAGCTGAGAAGGGGAAAGCAGCTCTTTACTAACAGTGTTCAACGAAGGTAGGGTGCTTTGATAGTTTTTAACATTTATCATATTAAACTTAATTAATTAATGTACTCTGACAAAGTTATTACTGTACTTGCTTCTCTAAAATCTCTCTGTATGTAACAAAAACTTATCTAAAGGGTGCGTGCAGTTGTCTCCCTGACATAGAACAAGGACGCTGGTTGGGCCAGTATGATTACAGATAATGTTCTGACAACATGTTCTGGTTTGTTTTTGATATTACGTTCTTGTATGTTCATGTGCTATCTGAATCTCACCTTGTCCTACTTTTGAGAGAATAAAATCCCAGCACGCGCTAAGCAATTCGGACTTGCTTCAAACACGGTTGAGCCTGGCTCCAAGCGATTTTGAAGTGATATCCCCTTTGCAAAGTGTGACTATTTTATAATCATTTCTTGTTTCTTTGTGTGGTTTTTGGTCTAGGTGAAGGTGTTTAAATGAAGGTGTTTACAAATCCCTATCATTTATGGTGCCGAAACAACCGGTTTCTCCCCATACCTGCTCCTGGTGTACTCCAAAGGACCCGTCCGTACGGCAACAATCTCAAAGTCCAAGGGGTTTGTCTCTGGCCAGCATCCTCTGTCCATTGGAGCCGTCAGGGTCGGATTGGCGGAGATTTCCAGACACCGCACAGATCAACAAGAAAGTGAGTGTGAAAAAGTGTTTGTTGATGCGTTGTTTTTAAAAGAGTTTGAGTACGTTTGAACTGGTTTCAGAGTTGGATCCGGAATTTCAAATTTTTGAAGTGAGGCGTCTGTTTTCTATAGCTAAGCGGATGTCGCGTGTTGTTAGCTACGGAGCCAAGACCTTTTGCTATTTTTAGGAGGCAGATCATTTTAAGTCAAAGATCAAAATAGGCATTTTTGTGAGGCTGATCTGCAGAGACCTTTATTGAACAATATAAGTGGGATCCATCAGTCAAAATAGGACATTATTTCTTAGACGCGTAGTTTGGAAATTGTTTATGCATCGTTTGAAGTTGTTTGCGTCGTTTTGAAATTGTTTATACGTCATTTTGAAGTTGTTTCTGTCTGTGTATGAGTAGCTCTGCTCCTCTCTGTATGAGTGCCTGCATGTGTGTTTTGGTATATGCCTCTTATCTGTGTGTGTGTATAAGCGGCTCTGCCCATGTGTCTCTGTGTGTATTTGAGAGCCCCCGTCTGCAACTTGGTCCCCGCTTTTGTGAACGCGTTTTCTTTGTCTCTCCCTCTCGCTGTGTGTGTGAAAATGTTAGAAGTTTTAAGCTAACTTTGTGAACACAAACCTCTATTTGAAAAAACATAAGAAGCAACTATTGGGATAAAAACTAAACCCAAATATCTGAAAATTAATAATTACTAACTTACGAGATGAGA
Organism: Garcialebias charrua; assembly: GCA_038048925.1. Classification (NCBI taxonomy): domain Eukaryota; kingdom Metazoa; phylum Chordata; class Actinopteri; order Cyprinodontiformes; family Rivulidae; genus Garcialebias; species Garcialebias charrua. The sequence continues at coordinate 31,248 of JBBPBX010022797.1, read as the reverse complement.
ACTGTGCTGACAAACAAGCAGATAATAAAACAAATGAAAAAAGTGCAGGTGATGAAGTTACTAGTTTTAAAACAGATTTTTATTTATATAACTTTAAAAACCAAAAACTTGATACAGTAATGCTTTGCTTGAAGCTTGTCGATTGATCTTTTCCTAAAAACACACACAAAAAAATACAATCAGGTTACACTTTTATTCAGCTACAGGACAAAAAATCATTTGAGGCATCGGTTAAACAAAGGAGAGACTGCCAGGCCCACGCCACATCCATTTTTCTATCCATCTAAAAATAACTAAATTTAACTGAAACGTTAATCGTTCTATTTTTCTGCACTTATGAAATAATTATAAATGTGTAGATTCATCTCTGAAACACATCGGTGATACGCTGACGTCAGCAGTAAGGTTGATTAAAACTTTTAGTTAAATATAAAATAAATATTTACATACATTTTTAAATCATGAAAATATAGCCGAATGGTACACAAAGATTTCGGAATTTGATCAATCTTGTTTACGAAATTCTAATCCAAATATTTTAGGCTAAGGCTTAACAAACGTAAAAATGTGAACATTTTTGCATTGGATTTAGCGTTAGCAAAGCTATTCGCTAGCGGCATGTTTATAAGAATTTTTAACGATTAAAAAATCCAAATTGTTTTGCTAAACCAAGCGAACAGATTCGCGTTTTTATAATTCATTCATTCATTCAACCTTTATTTAGTCAGGTAAATCTTATTGAGCCTCGAGGGCTCATTTACGAAAGCGACCTGCTACAAACTAAAGAATGATGAACAGCAATGGTACAAGTACATTAAACAATAGACAAAAGAAAAAGTAGCAAAAACTAGCAAACATTATAAAAAAGCACATAATGATAATCTAACGACGAAAGATCCGATTTTAAATCATCCAAGAATTACGTTTATGATCAGAAATGACAGCTAAGCTAATGCTAACAAGCCCGCGTCAGCTGAAAGCTTCGTCCGTCCAAAAAATCGTGCAAATGCCGTTATACTGTGAAACCAAGCGTTTCAAAATTGTGTTTTCTCTGCAAAAAGAAGCTGAGAATTCGCTTACCAATTTTTATCAAGTAGCTCTGTAGAAAAGATTATGACTAATCTAAAAACGAGGGCCTGACTTCATTGAGAACTTTGACCTGGAAAGAGAAACGTCAAAGCTCCGTCTTTTCCTGTAGAGGACCCACAATGGTCAAAGGAGGTACTACACTTACAATTATTGATGGTTTAAACTTTCATAAAAAGCTTAATAATTTAAATTAAACACCATAAACAGATCAAAATTACATTTAAGCATTTTTGGATAACATATCTTAAACAAAATTAGCACAAATTTCTTTTTAAAATTGACAGTAAATTCAGTCTTTTAGAAGTTTAACTAAGATGAAAAATTTTTGACACTTATGAAAAATAAGAAAGTATTCTTGTCAAAGAAATTTTTAACTACATTTTAAATTGAAACACTCAGTTTAAATTAATCATTCTAAACAATTTTAGTATACTTTAAAAATGTTTTTAGATTTTAAGAGCTGTTTTCCTTTTAGGAGTTGTTTTTGTATTATTATATTTTGCAAATCATCCAATAGGATATAGGGAATTTGGCTTTGAATTTGGCTTAAGGTTAAATTAATGCTTTCACTTTTATGTAACTGAACGTTTTTAATTCCATTGTGCAAATCAGGATATCTTGAAGGTAAATATATGCTATGTCCCAAAATAGAACTTGCTAACATATGATTACTTTGAACCTGGTTTGTTAAGGATTTTTACATTTTTCTATTTTTCACTCTTTTTGAAGCAGCCTCACAAGACAGTGTTGGTGGAACGGGAAGAGTAAGTCGGATGGATCCCACGACACTTTGCAGAACACATAGTAGTAGAACATGCATTAAGATAGGATTATGTCAAAAACACATGCAGCATCTCAATTTTTGCACCACAGCTACTGTGGTTATTGATTGGATCGGATTAGATTTAATATGTAAGGCATGTCCAAAACTGGCTCACTGTGACTTCACTGAGAACACCATGACTGGACTCCTATGCAGCCCTGCTCAAAGAACTTTCAAGGGGCTTAAACAGAGAACAACTGAAACAAAGGCACTAAATGAAGGCAGTGCACTGGACTGTCATCCAAGAAAAAGACTGTCCACAAAGACTTTCAGCCAAGCGAAGGCAAGGAATTTGTCAAAGAACTGTCAAAACACGGTCATCAAACACAAATGGCCAGAATATACGGTCCGGATGTGGGGGATCCTGGATGACCAGTAATATCTCACTGGATGCTAGAACAAGAAAAGGCTGAACACGTTCTCCAAAAAGACAAAGAGAACAGGTCCTGAAGTCACCCATGCCAGCAGTCCAGCAGCGGTCGTGCCCAATATTGATCTGTGAGGATCTGTCAATGACCCTGGTATCGTGATCAAATCTACAGTTTGCTATGATATTTTTTTTTTAATGAAACACATATGCTCATATTAGGGCTTGTTAGTGCAGGCCACATGATTTGTAGCTTATACTATGCTTATGTGGGTCTGACGACTTATTCTTTGGTTCCTGTAAATCTGTGATGATTCAGGGATAATGATCCCAGCTTATAACCCTGAAACAAGATAATGTTTATATTTTTGTTTTTGCAGGGTAAATTTGTGTCTCTACAAACATTCATACAATGTTTTGTGGAGCTGAAGAGAGAATACAGTTGTCCTTGACGGAGTGCATGTTGGGAAACTGATTTGCCACAAGGGAAATGGTTAAAACATTCTTAGAAAATTATTTACATAACAACTTGTTTCACATTTAGCTTTATGCTTTCAAAACTTCAATTGTTTATATATGTAATAATATAGATAAATAAGTCAGTTTGCTGACTTATCTATAATTTAGATGATAGATTTGAGCAGGTTTAGACTGACACAAATTTATCATCAGTTATACGGGTTCTCAACTTTTTCAGATTAAATCAATAAATCTGTGGCTCAGTGAATGTAATGTAACTTGACAGGAAACGTTATTATGTTGACCTACCAAAGGCAGAGTCATTTAATAACAAAATCATCAAATTACAATCACAACATATTTACATAGATTGATCGATCACAACTTATAACTAACTTTTCAGCAGATTAAAACATAAGACAACAGAACACAAGTTAATGGGTCTTATATTAACTTATTTCTGTGGCACAAACTTACAGTTTACATTTAGAAATAAACATAAGGAGTTAAGGAGGAAGATTAAAGAAAGGAAATGGTTGAATCTTATCTTGAGATGTTTAACCAGAGTGGCTCATCCTCTGTTCGGTTTCGGCTGGACATCCGTACCGTGATGAAACGACGTTTACCTTTGTGAAGATTTTCTTATCTCGACTCCAGTAAATTAGTCAAGCCAGACGCGCATGCCTTGCTGCGTTTTACAGGCGACACATTTTCATCCTGCCACGGTCTCGTGAGGTCTGCTTTGGCCTCCCAGAGTAATGTTATCAGCTCCGGTTTGGTTTCAAGATAACTTACAGGAAAAGTTCACAGCTTGGAGCTGGGATACTCAGGTGGCTCACAGCTGGCGTACTGTTTAAGCCTCGCTGAAGACGTGGGCCTTTGAGTGATGGCCAGACATACATCAGCTTGGAGAAAGACGTCTATGCATCTTTCATTCTCCCAGAGAACTCACTGTTGTTGAATTAGTGGTTCCCTTAGCACTCTAAGAATCAACAGGAAGTTACCCTTTAAGAAGGGGTGTGACTTAGTCACATACTTCCTGCTGATTGGTTGTCATATCCCTAGAGAGGGTGTGACTTTGCAAGTGAGTGAGTTTGAGTGACAGATGATAGGGTAGACAGTAAACAAAGAAACATGCGTCAGAAGATGCAGGTGCATGTGAACAAGCCATGTAATTTGTTTTGAGAACAGATTCATTGTTTTTAGAAA
>JBBPBX010022797.1:0-20219 GCA_038048925.1 Garcialebias charrua | reverse complement strand
ATTTAACCAACATTTCTTCTTAAATTTGACGACAATTACTAATTATCGTCAAATTTCAAACAATATTATTATTTTATCGCAATAATTTCTGAGACAATTAATCACCCAGCAAAATTTATCATGACAGGCCTACTAAGATCTACACTAAAGTTATGTCTGTTAGCAAAATTCATGAACAACTGGACAGATTTTAATGAAACTTGCTGAAAGTAATCCCAAGGTGCGCATCTGTAACACTGATTACGTTTTGGTTTCAACCCAATACAACATGGCTGCCACAGCCAGCTGGCCTGAAAAACACACAGAAATGGTTTTAACTCATTAAGATGTTGGTATGATAGTAGCTGACAGTCTTTCACACACAGTCTGAGCGCTAACAGATTGTGCCAGATCGTTGTTTAAAATTTAATGTGTTCCTTCAAGGGATGCTAGGCCTTTTATGTTTTCGTGTCATCACTATTTTCACAATGGGCTCTTGAGTTTCCACCTGGAGCTGAAGTCTTGTCTCGAGGACGCTCAGTCTTTGTTTCCGTTTAATTTCCGTTTGATTCTGCCGTCACGCGGTCGCTCCCGTCGGGCCGCTTCTCAGACGGACTCGGTGGTTTGACAAGTGCGCCTCTCAGCTTCTCTCGAGTTTAAAGCCGTCCCCCGACTGGCATCTGGGTGGGAAATGGCGATGATGAGGAGGGTTCTTTAACCACCCGGAGTGAAGCTAATTGTCGTTGATGGGTGTGTTGATTGCGGTCAATGAGGCGGCAGCAGGCGTGTCTGACGGATCCAAATGATGGGTGTGTTGATTGCGGTCAATGAGGCGGCAGCAGGCGTGTCTGACGGATCCAAATCAGGGAGGCAGGAAACCCTGGATGAAGTTGAAGAGTGGAGTTTAAAAAAAAAACAGCCTGTAATGTGAGGTGCGTGTGTGGACTTCTCTTCTTTTCTCCAGCTCTGATTGATGGATGAGAGCAGAGCGGTAATATATTCATTGTGCTAATTAGCAAGGAAAAGAGGCCGCGTGTTACACGGCGCAGGAAATGTAGGCCACCCCTCATCTCTTTCTTCAAATCCAGGACGTTTCCGCTGAGACTTGGACTGCTCGCTGCATTTGGCCCGACGATGATTGAAGAGGGTAGAGAGGCTGCAGCAAGCATCTGTAATCATAGGCAGAGTTAAAGATGCGTTTCTGAGCGAGGAGCTCTGGTTGTTGGAGAGCGTTCACGTCATTGTCAAACACAGGACAGATACTGTGCAGTGCTGTGCAAAAGTTCAAAGCAGGTTTGGGGAGAGCTCTGCACAGCTTCTCAAACTTGAGTTATGTACCGTATATATACAGGTAGTCCCCGACTTACGAGCGAGTTCCGTACCTACGGGCCGTTTGTAAGTCGAAAATTCGTAAGTAGGATCACAAAAATAGTAATAATAATTTATATATAATAAATAGATGTACAGTACAGTACAGTTACCAAGCACTTAGCCTATCCTAACACAGTTTTTAAAGATGAAGGAATGAGTTGAATTGTCTCCCTTTCACATAAAGGGAGCTAGCTCCCTTTATGTGAATGGTGCCTGCTAGGGAGGAGGGAGACAATTCAACTCACTCCTTAACTATGTTAGGATAGGCTAAGTGCTTGGTAACTGTACAGTACTGTACATTTATTTATTCATTATAATTTTATTTTTTATTTTTTTTATGAGATGCATATTCGTAAGTCCGGAACCTCGTATGTCGATGCGCTCGTAAGTTGAGGACTACCTGTAATTAAAGTATATATATGCAGGTACAGTATACAGTAGTCCCTCGCTACTTCACGGTTCATTTTCTGCAGATTTGCTATATCGCAGTTTTTCAAAGTAAGATTGGACATGACACAATTGGCTGATTGATGGATGAGCCAAGGATTGTTTGTTTAAAATGTTTTACATGATTTTGCGCCATGTGTGCAGCCCACAAGTGCAGGGGGAAGCTCCCACCAGCAGCTGATCAGCTGATCTCCTTCTCTTCCACACACACATTTCTCCTGCTGCAGCAGCTTTGCTGTCGAGATGCACCGATCGACTTTTGTCTTCCAACTCAAAAGTCATTTACATTTATTTTAGAACTTCTGTGTTTAGTTGTTTCAGTGTAATTGATCAAGAAATACATTTCTGCTCCGTTTTGCTGCTGCGTGAAGGCTTAACCCTTTGATGTCCTGCTTCTCCACAATTTAAATTTAAATACTGTAACATTTTAAATAAACAATCCATGCAGTGAGTGTGAGTACAGCCTGGCACATGTCATGGCAAAGTTTACTGAAATTGAACTTGGACTTATGCATCCCTACTTCGTGGTTTTTCACTTATCGCAGGTGGGCGTGGTCCCCAGCACCCACGATAAATGAGGGACTACTGTATACACGTTTAGCTTTTGATTTCATTTATTCATTACCATGCTCAAATCCATGCAGCACAGACACACAGCCCTGCAGCTCGCACATGGAGGCCTAGAACACTCACAATTTTCATACATTTATTTTGGAACCCCCTTCACAAATACAGTTCTCAGTTTGGCACAGCATGTTGAGATGTTGGCTGTCCTGCTGCAGAATAAATTTCAATCCAGTCAGGCTCCTCCCTCATAGGACTGAAGGATGGATTAAAAATCTGCTGGTATTAAATGCTGAATTAATCTCTTGTCATTTTTGCAGAAATGCAGCCCCAAACTGTTAGAAACTCAACTGAAGCCTGCAGACACTCCTCATTGTTCTGCTCTTAGGCTTTTCGTGAACAAGCTGCTCCTTGGGAGTCAGATATTTCCAGCTTTGACTCACGCATCCAGAGGAGCTCCTGTTATTTTTCTGCGCCTCGTTTCTCCCATAAAGACCACTCCAGCTCTGATGTCTCCTGACAGCAGACTGGTTTAGCAGAGTCCCACAGGTTTCTGTCATCTCCGAAACGATGGCAAAGCTGGACAAGTGTTGCATGTTTCTTAGTACTTCTTCCAAAAAAAAATGCTTAAACAGAACATCCAGTGTGTCTGCTATGATATCAGTAGCTATGTTTACATGGACATAAGTAATCGGATCAAACGGCCGAACGGATCAAAAGTCCGTCATGTAAACACCCCGGTCGGGTTATTTTTTGTGTATTCGGCGTGATCCGACCTAATTTGCGATCCGTTCGAAACGGGTGGTTTACGCCGATCCGTAGCCCGATGTGTGCGCATGTAAACACATGATCTGTTCCTTTTACCGGACTGTGGGAAACTGTCCTGACTGCGCATGTGCGCTGCGCGCACCCCCATCCCTCCCTCCCTCTCCCCCCTCGTGTTTACTTCTCCGCCTGGGCTGGCTAGTGGGTAGATGCTAACGCTAACATGGTGGGGAAGTAAAACTGGTCGGTGAGCGATGCAACATTTGTAATGGAAACGTTAAAATAGCTCAAAACTATCGAACGCCTTGACCGAACGTGTAGTTATTCAAACAAGTACATGAAAAGCTGGAAGAAGCTGGAGATCGCTGGAAGAGCTTAAAGCTAAGTGCTACAAAGCTAAAAACAAAAACGGGACAAGTGGCTACGACCCCACCACTTTTTTATTTTACGTGTTGATGAACTGATGAGAGATCTGCCACTTCCAACACAGCAGGCAGCGGTGTGGATCTTATGAGGAGGAGAGGAATCTGAGGAGAGGAAGCTAACCAGGAGCAAAGCATCCTTTCTGGTAAGTTAGACTCTTCAAAACACATTAACCCTCTGTACTGTATTACTTGAGTAATTAGAAACAACAAATATGTAAAAATGTAATTATAATAAGAAATAAGAGTAGCTGTAGGGCTAGCATAGAACTACAGTATACTGTATTGTACATTATAACACTACTCCAACTAACCAGATAATTAACCTAACACATTTCAACATATCAGGGGTCCAGTTAAACTTTATTTTGTTTGTTTTTCAGATGATGAGTCCAGCTTTGAAGAGGCAGCTGGCAGCAGCACACAACAGACAGTGGCAGGTGATGGTGGCAGGTGATGGTGGCACGTGGCAGGTGATGGTGGCAGGTGATGGTGGCAGGTGGCAGAAGATGCAAGAGTCCCACGTCTTAGGAATCCCAAGAAGTTCACACATGTGCTTTAGAACAACTCAAAACTGATTTGAAAATGTTTCAATTCTCCACAACCATGTTTCTTTGTCCCCTGACAGATCTGTAAATGTATTTTTTACACAGACATTAGGATTGATAGTTTATGGTTCAATTAAGGTACATGTCCTAACTTAATACAGTCAGATGGTTTAATAAGGACTCTGCATGACTCACAGGATAAAAACACATTTGCTGTTCTATCAGGATACAGAAACATACATTTTGGAAGTAAAATCGATTATTTTGTCACCAATTTTGTTTTCCTAAATCACATGCATACATTGAAATTGTGAAAGTATGTGATGAGTTGTTAAAGAAGTTACTGAATTACAGGTTTCTGTAGTTTTTAAATGACCAAAGAAATTTTTTGTTGTCATCATTACAAGATGTGATCTGTGCACATCGTCTGTTTTGTACAAACGTTTTGAACGTTTATTTTTTATGTTTTTCTGATATACCTCAAATTGCACTAAGAATGAAACATGTTTCAAACAAGCAATTTCAACTGTTTACAAGAATGTGTTAAACTGTTTGGTCCATTAAAGAGCTCAGATGTTCACTAGTATTACTTGCAGTTGTTTATTGTGATAATAATTTTATACAAATGTTAACTGCATGTGAACACAAATACATAAGTACAGTATCTTTTTAGAAGAACTCTCCACTGTGACTTCAGAAACCCGGTCATCTCTACCTCCACCTGACAGCGCCAAGGTAAACATTAAATGACTTGAGGAGTCAGACGAGGACAGTTTGCGTATCCTTTGACGAGCCAGTCCAACAGCGGGCACGATCACCAACAATGAAGAGACGGACGTCCTTTGCTTCAATGTTCCTCACAGACTGCAAAAAAGGACATGCCAATATTTAGTGTTCAACTTTTTATTTGTTTAAAGATATGGTTCAAACAAATTTTATTTAAAAAAAACAACTTTACAGCTAAGTATGTCTACTGATTACTTAGCTGTAATAGTTGTAAAATTAAATACAATATAGTAAATGTTAGCCTACATTTTGGCAACATTTAACTATTTGTTTAAAGACATGGTTCAAACAAATGTTATTTTAAATAAAACTTTACAGCTAAGCATCTCTACTTTGAGATACTGTACTTAGCTGTAATCGTTGTAGTAATACTACAGTAAATACAATATAGTAAATGTTAGCCTACATTTTGGCAACATTTAACTATTTGTTTAAAGACATGGTTCAAACATTTTATTTTAAATAAAACTTTACAGCTAAGCATCTCTACTTTGAGATACTGTACTTAGCTGTAATCGTTGTAGTAATACTACATAAATATAGTATATACATATTAGCCTTACTTTTGTCAACAGATGAGCCCTTTGATAGAGGTCTGAGTGGCGCAGGACATTGGCATCATGGCAGGGCACTGCCTGGCATCGTGACACTGATGCTCCAGAAACAGGAAAACAGAGGAAGAATAGTAATTAATAACAAATACAGACAGTATCACGCAGACAGGTAGAAAAGGAAAGGACAAAAAGTTTATTAGCATACAGCGTTTTTATTATCTTACCAACAATTGTTGTCCACGACAGCTTGGAGGACAGAGGACGTCCAGCGCTCTCATCCTGTGAATAAAAAAACTAAAAGCACGCGCTGCTTCACCTGTAGTTCAATCAGGGAGTGCAGTAAAAACTCAGTCTCCGTCATTACAGTCTGGCGCGGGTCCATTTTGGACGCGTATGTTTACTTTCGTCCCGGAAGTAACTTCTTCTTCTGTGGTTTTTACGAAAGTAACTTCCTCTTCGTTTTTTTTTTTAAGGGGAGTGTACCACTCTGCGCATGTCAGAACTTCTGATCAGAATAAAAGCCTGCTGCATGTAAACACTCGTCATGAACGGATTGTGCCCATGTAAACGGTGCTATCTAATTATGCAATCAGAGCACATTTCAATCCGGTCACAGAATTTTGCCCATGTAAACATAGCTATTGTTGTTGCTGTGCTCATGTCTCGGGGCGTGATGTCCTGTAAGATGAAACTGTAGCAGAGTTTCTGTTGTTCACGTATAAAAATCACAGTTAAAGCAACTGTTAATTGTTGGAACAAAGTGTTGGGTATGTGTGTAAATATAAAAGTTGAACATCTGTCTCAGTAAATGTGTTTGTTTTGCGAACAGGTGACTTTGCGGTGCTGCTGAAAGCTGGGATGAGTGTGAAGCAAGCCATCTTCTACAACCTGCTGTCTGCTCTCATGGCCTACGTTGGCATGCTGATCGGCACCGCTGTGGGCCAGTACACGCACAACGTTACCAGCTGGATCTTTGCCGTAACGGCTGGCATGTTCCTGTATGTGGCTCTGGTGGATATGGTAAGTTAGCACAATGCACTGATGATCCCTGAGGGGTCTTCACAGCTGAAACCAGATGTTTGCATCCACTATATAAACTGTTTTAAGTTGATTACCATATTTTTCCAGGCTATAAGGTGCACTTAAAATCCTTTAGTTTTCTTAAAAATCAACAGTGAGCCTTATAATCAGGTGCACCTTATGCATGAATTCTGTTTGTGCTTATTGGCTTCAAACCGATTTAATGTGGTTATTGTGAATGAGTTGAATAAAGTTTGACTTATTTGACTGTTTTGTTTCACTTAATGTGCCTTTTAATCCAGTGCGCCTTATAGTCCAAAAAATACGGTATAGTTCCTAAAAATAAAATAAAAAGAAGTTGATATCGTCTGAGTTAGAAGTTTCCATCTGTTATCTTAGTACCGGTAATTGTTGCCTTTAAACTGTCTGACTTTGTTCAAACACTTTTGGTTTCATTCCTCGAGCTTCTCACAACAGTTTAGCTGGGGTTTTGTCCCATTTCTCCTGACACAACAGATGTAAATAAGTCAAGGTTTGTAGGTTTCTTTCTTTACTTAAAAAAAAAAAAAACTTTTCAGCTCTGCCCATAATTTATCCATAAGACTCAGATCAGGGCTTTGTGATACCATACCATACCAACTTTATTTATAGAGCACTTTATACACCCACAGGACCAAAGTGCTGTACACAATCATAAAAATACAATACAATCGTAAAAACAGTACTAAAATAATAAAATATAAACAATAAAACAACAATAAAATTGTGATGTCAACTCCAAAACATTGACTTTGTTGTCTTTAAGCCTCTTTGTAACTCAGTTGGCCGTATGTTTAGGGTTATTGTCTGTTTGAAACGCCTATTTGTCTCCAAACTTCCTGTTTGAAGTCTTTGCTTCAATATATACGTGTAATGTTATTTTCTTATGCTGTCATCTGTCTTGTGAGGTACACCAGTCCTGCAGCAAAACACCCCCACAGCATGATGCTAACACCCCTGTACTTTACAGTTGGGCTGGTGTTTTCAAGCCTGCACGCCTTCCACTTTTTCCTCCTCATATAACGATGGTCATCATGGCTGAACAGTTCACTTGTAGATTAACCAGTCCACAGGACTAGTCTCTTAACATTAAGCTTTTGTTTTGGAGTTGATGCACGCATTTCACACCAAAACACATTTAACCCTTCTGCTTCCTGAGCTTTTGCTAAAGGCATAATAATCTTAGTACATGTAAACTCTTGGCTCTGAAGAAAGTACCGGTAATACAAATTCTCTCTCTTTGGGCGTTAAGCAAATAGAAATAATTTTGTGAATCCTCACTGAGCTAGAACAGACAAGGATTTGTTTCCTGACATTAAGAAATGATTGTTTCATTTTACGCAGTATATGTAGACATCTGGTTTTAACCGTGTGTGTGTGTGTAATCAACACCAGCTTAACTTTGACAATCTCACAGTCCGTCTCTGACCCCGGCTGGTGTCTTTGTCCTCCACAGCTGCCAGAAATGCTTCACGGTGACAGCGAGGAGCACAAGCGCTGCCACTTTGGACACTTTATCCTTCAGAACATGGGCCTGTTGACTGGGTTCAGCATCATGTTGCTAATCGCCATCTTTGAAGACCGCATCGTTTTTGACTTTGGCTTTTAGTGACGGGTGGAGGAGGTGGAGCAGAGGAGAGTCGGACGCATTCCGATTTGTAGTTCTTCGTGGTCTTCACGTGCTTCATTTGCAGCGTAACGACCCCCGTGTTTGCATGCAGTGAGTCTCGTCCGTGCCTCCATTCAAACATGCATCTTTGGCTTCTGCGTACCTCGTGTCTGTGCTTGTGACGTCTGCTCCTCCACCACCTCCACCTCTCCTCTGCCCCGTCTAATCCATCTGCTCCCTTTGAAGCACAACAAACCCAGTGACAGAAAAATGAAGCTGTGCTGCAACAAAAAACTCCTCCCTCTTTTCCCGAAGAAAAAGAGCTATAGACGTCATGGTGGCGCGGGGCGTATGTTCCTTCAAAGAGGCAGCTGTCGTGCCCAGTACTTCACCATCTATCCATCATCATCATCATCAGCGTGTCGTGGTGGTGTCCCCTGCGTCCTCGGCTCTCATCCACCCTGTGCTGCGTTCATCTCTTGTGTCTGTTCCACCTGCCATCCATCACTGTGTGTATCAAACACCTCTGGGCCAAGCGCCGGCCACTGGAGCAGCTCCGCAGCTTCCCGTCGTGCGGTCTTCAAAACGACGAGGGGCCCACTCGCCGCTACGCCCCCAAGAAACTTCACCTCGTTTCCTCTGGGCACCAAGCGGACAGCTCTTAAAAGCTCCAGCTGCTCTTCTGACTGAGGTTATTTTTGTGTCTATGTAGATTTCCAGGTTCAACTAAAGGCAATAGTTGATGGTGGCCGAAGTCCTCTCAGGAACTACACGTCCTAACTGTCAGTCTGTGTTCCTGGAAGGCTTTGACGATCCAGATGGGACGTTCTCGTTAGTTCTTTTGTGTTTTCTGGGGGCAAATCAACAACTTCAAACTGTGAATTCTGACAAACCAGTCATCTTGATCAGAAACTTCCTGTCATTTATGAATATTTATGTTCCGTATGTGCTTGAACTCAGCTAAGGGTCAGTATTTAACCAACTAGAAGCGACCTTCGTCTTCTGGTAACGGCGTTAGGGCACCGTTATCAAAGACTGAAGTCTTTCTGACAATCTGAGAAAAACTGATGCGATTGTAACGGATGATCTGCCGGTAGCACAATGATTATTTATCAGCACACTTGTTTGAAACATTCCACTGCAGCTTCTAGTCGCTCATCAGTCTGAGCCCAGCGAGGCCGGAGGGATGGTTTCCAGTGGCTGGTGCTTGACACCACCCTTCCTCCTACATCCTGACATTCCATTTGCTGTTCTGCAGCTCACGTGCTAAGCTACCAAACATAGCTTTAGCTGCTGGAGCACACACACAAACACACCTGAGTGTGTTTGTGTGTGTGTGAGACGTCAGTTATGCTGTCACTGTGTGACATCCATCGGCTGTGAACTCATCGACTCGTTCACAGAGCATGAGTGGAACCACGACATTTCGCTGCATGTTTGTTCTGCGACGCTGAAATATTGAAAAACTTTTGTTACCTTTTAAAGAAACAAGGTTCCTGAGACATTCTTGGGCTATAGTGTACCTGATGCACACAGCCATTTTATTTTATTTTATTTTTTTACAATTAAATGTCTTTACTTTAACATCAAATGAAGTGATAAGTTACTTTTACACAGTCTGTACTTACAACAAGACGTTTATTAAACAAAATCAGAACCTATGTTCCAAAGATAAAGATTCCTCGGCTTATTTGTCAAAAGAACAAATGTCCATGAAGTTTTTTTTTGTGTGATCTGCATTAAAAAAAGCAAAATTGACGTCATTGCTGTTTACGGATTTTCTCTGATGCAAAGAAAGAAACAATAAAGATGCAGGACTCTTAATTGTCTGAGTACAGCTGTTTCTGAATGCAGATGTTTGACACTTTTACTGCTCTGTAGACCTAAAGCAGCCTCAGCATGATGCTCTTTGCTCTAATTCAACCCGACTCAGTTCTACTCGGTCTCAGTGGTTTTGCATCGAACTGAGTGCCACCTTGATGTGGGCGGATCGTCATAGTTTGGTCCCACTGAATTTACCGAGCAAATAAATGAACTAAAGTTACTAAACACCATTCACTGCCATGGTTTTCAAAAAATGCTTATTGCGTGGCTCTAGGAACTGCTGACCTTAAATCTTTAGCTTGTCTCACTTTTGACCTCGACCATGTTGAAACTAATAAAAAAGTGAAAGTGGATCATCCAATTGAAAGACTTTACTCATGTGAGTTGAGCCAGTGGGAAGCAGCTTTAATTCATTGCAGACATCATGATCAGAGTAAGGTGCTGTCCCACTGTGTCCGCGGGAGGCTAATTGACAAACCACATCCACAAGAGTGTCCAGTGTCTCGAAACGTTAACGGGGGTTCTGGATTTTGAACATGTTCAAGAACTTGGAGGAACAAATTATAGATTTGACTTCAGCCTATCTTTCGAGTTTAGGTTGTACTTTGAGCTTCTCACTGACATAAAATATTTAAATCTAATGTCCAGGGCTGAATATGAAACTGATGAGAGTTTGAAAACCAGGTCTGATTCTGCCCATCTTCGTTTGTGTGCTCCAGCAGATAAAATCAAACACGGAGTGGGAAATAAAACTTTGTCGTTCCACTTTTACAAACCATACAGAGGAAAAAAAAAAAAAGACGTGGTTTTCAAAAACTGGCCGCTTCAAACAGTAGCAATGACTAAGTGAAAATGCATCTTTATTTTCCTCCTGTATTGAGTCACCAACTAGTTTTCATTTGTCAGTGAGAGTTGTAAGGTGTGAGTCCGGTTTTGGACCTGGGCTGCTGTTCCAGGCAGACCAACAATCTCACAGAAACAAATTGGCAAAGACAGCACAAAACAAGAAGTGTAACTGAAGATGAAACTTTTTCAAGCCATGATAATTTATAATAACTGAACTGGCACAAACAACTTTTTGACAAAAAATGTGACCAAATGATTTGACGAGATAAAATATATACCTAATACTGTACATGTATTTAATGTCTTCGACTTTAACCCTCTACTGGACGATGTTGCCATATGGAAACGCTGTTTAATTTTTAAACAAGTTACTGATTGGCCTTTACATTGAAGGTGGGATACAGCTTTAACCAATCAGATGCTTGGGATGCATCACATGATGACGTCATGTAGAAGAAGCTCAACATATTTCTCCCAGTTTTTATTGCAGTTGCATGAATTTAAAAAAATAACATGGCAAGTTATTTTTTTGTACTATGGGAGTTTTTATTCAACAAGTTAAAATTAGTTGCTAATTAAATGTCTCAATGGATCTATAGAGATGTCCATCAATCCAGTCATTATCTGCTGCGTCTTCTTAATTAAGAGTGGGATGAGTTGAAGCTTATAGCAGTGGGCTTTGATGGGGGTTCACCTGGACAGGTCAGGTCAGCAGTCAATCGCAGGGAGACAAAAAGACTCAAACTTGCTTCTAAGGGACAATTTAGAAACAAATCTGAATGTGCATGTTTTTGGAGTAGGAGGAAGCCAGAGAAAACCCACAAACATGGCTTGATTCAATTCAGTTTATTTACTGTATATGACACCAGCAGAAGTCATCTCAGGGCACTGCACATAAATACTCATATACCTGTACATAAAAAGCAAGTTAACAATATATATCTGAACCATTATCTGGGTTACATGTGCTAACTCCACGCAGAAGCACCGAAGACTTGCCTCACAGCAAGAAGGTCGGGTTCAACGGGGCTGACCACTTATCCAAGGACACGTGGGGTTTTGTTTTCTTAAAAATGTATACATCTGGGCTCTGTTTAGAGCAGAAACCCTTTAATGTTCTATGGCTAGGCTGAGAGGAAAGTGAGAACAGGGCAAAGGTGGCTGTTCTGCCTGACAAAAGTGAGAATGAGTTAAGGTTGAGTGTAAAGATGTCTGAAAATTTAATTTTTGCATTTTCTAGTGAAAAAAACAAACCTGTGTAAGTGGAGTGATTTTATATGAATTTCACATTGCACTGCATCAGAAATATGAATATGAATGGGATTATATGGCAACGCACACCCAACAACATTAAGTGTCCTTGGGTGTCCTGAAAGGCGCTTTTAAACAAAATGCTTATTATTATTATAACATTATTTAATTTGCAGTAGTCCCTTGATGGTCCTATGGACTTGCGACCCGTCTAGGGTGTACCCTGCCCCTCGCACAGTGATTGCTGGACATGGGCACCGGCGACCCCCGTGACCCAAAAAATGGAAGAAGCGGGTAAAAGATAATGGATGGATGGATAGTCCCTTGATACTTTGCGGTTCAGCTTTCACAGACTCACTCATTCGCGAGTTTTCAACGTAAGATTGTACACGACACACAATTGGCTGATTGATGGAAGGCGACCAGCAGAGCATTGTGCTAAGGGGCAGACTGGCCAGGGAGCACCGGGACATTTCCTAGTGGCCCATTGGGAAATACAGACCCCACCTCACCCCCTCCTTTCTCTTGCTGAGTCTGTCTGTCATAGCAGAGCAAATACACACAAAAGGGGGAGGGTCTGTTCGATGGGTAAAGACAGAATCCACCCCCTCCTTTCTCTTTCTTAGGCTGTTTTTCACAGCAGAGCAGAGACATGCAACAGGTTGTTCGCCAGCCTGTTGTGTGTATCTGCTCTGCTATGACAGACAACCTCAGAAAGAGAAAGGAGGGGGAGGGTCTGTCCGATGGAGAAAGACAGACCCCACCCCCTCCTTTCTCTTCCTGAGGCCGTTTTTCACAGCAGAGCAGAGACACATAACAGGTTGTTGCCCACCTGTTGTGTGTCTCTGCTTTGCTGTGACAGATAGCCTCAGAAAGAGAAATGAGGGGGAGGGTCTGTCCGATGAGTAAAGACAGAACCCATCCCCTCCTTTCTCTTTCTGAGGCTGTTTTTCAGAGCAGAGTTACGCAACAGGTTGTTCGCCCGCCTGTTGTGTGTCTGTTTTGCACTGAAAAAAATAGAATTGAGGGGTCTTTGATTTTGCACAAACAAAATAAGTCATGTCTACACAACAGTCATGTCTCTTGTATTTACACGATAGAATAAAGAACCATTTACTTAATTATCAACAATAATGAAACTACTAATTTTTCTTATGTTGGTTTAACATAATTATATTAGATTACTAAAATCATTGTAATCATGTTTTATCATTACCGGAAATGATGCAATACATCAAAAGACTATCAAGCATGATTGGACAAAAAAAGAGCTGTCTTTTGAATCTTAACCAATCAGAAGCCAAACAAGATCATATCCGCCCAGTTTCTTCTGACTACTCAGCGACAAGAACAGTTTCAAGACAAATCTTTGGAGGAACACCGATTACCGGTAGGTAAGTGATCTCAAAAAAATGTTTTATAGTTGAAAATGTTTCCACACGATTATTGTGCTGTATGAAAACTCATAGTTAAACTGTCTGCATGTTATTCTTTGGTTTTCACATTGCTAGCTATTCAACCGAATTATTACCGGAGTAAATCTTTTTTTTTTTTTTTACCAGAGCAATACTACTGGAGTATTTTTTTTTTTTTTTAATTAATTTATTTTTTACCAGAGCAACCAAATTACTACCGGAGTAAATTATTATTTTTTTTTTACCAGAGCAACCCAATTACTACTGGAGTAAATAATTTTTTCTCTAAACTCTTAAAAATACATAATTTTTTCAATAGCTTTAGGTAAGACTCAATGTAAAGTGTTTACAAATTTGGGTTATAGAACAGATGTAAATTATTTATGGCTTCTAATTGCTTTTTTATTAATTTTTGTAAGCCAAGAAGATTTAGTATTTTTTTTTAAATTAGGTTTGTAATGTTCCTTCCAAACTTTAGCATCCATGAATTTTATGCTGATGGCAGAAATTTGTCAGGACATTGAGTTTTGGTACTCTGGTGAAGAGCTTCGTTTTTTTTTGTATGTAAAGTTACCTGCTGGATTTTAAGTTATCTCACTCAAGGTTATCTTTGTGTCTTACAGGTTTAGGTGGTGCTGGTAATGTGGAGTGTAGGGGTGCTCTGAAAAAGTGTCAAGTAGGTCCAAGCTTTTGCATCAATACAAATTAAAACATCCCCATTTTGGACGTCTTAAACACTTTCCATGTACATACCTGCATTTGTATTTGCATACAGGAGACATGAAGTTGTTCGTGATGCACCGATCGTGGAGGCTTTCATGACAAGATGGCCTGGTCTACATTCAAGAGGTATGGCCTGACTCATAAAAGTTTTTTTGGATGCAGTGTTAATCTAAGATGTCTATAGGCACATTTACTTCACTGTTCACTTCGGCAACAGGAGTGATTGTGGCCTTCTTCCAGATGTTGAACATTTGAAGCTCAGTCCTTTGTGCTCATTTTTTCAGATAAACGCTGAGTTTAAGAGAATTACCCCCATACCACTTCAAAGTTCTTCTCTCAACTGGATCTCCACTTTGACAACCTGATGAAGCTGTTCAAAAGAAGAGGAGGACAGCTTGGACAAAAGCTTAGTCAAACTGAAAAGTTACATTTCACTGATTTAATGTCATGTTGATTACATGTTCAAAATGTTTTTAGAAATCTTACATACTTTTCTAAATCATTTTATCTTTTATATTAATATGTAAAAGAGCAACTTTTAAGCTGTAGTATTTCCCCTGTACAAAAATGTTTTTTAAACATTTGTTTAGACTATCACTATGTTATTACATAGTAATCAGTAAGACGTGTGACAAATAACTGGTGAAAAAATTAGAACTGTTCATGTAAATAAAGCTTAATTGTTCAGCAGCACTCGCATTCTTTGTCTTTCTTGTCAAAGATCAGTTTCTTTTTTAGTTCTTCTTTTACATTAGAATGGTACCGGTATATAGATAACTTTACAAAATTACCGGGGTACCGGTAAGTAGGATTTAAAGCTGTAACATGTGTTCCATTAAAGCTGCAGTATGTAGCTTTTTTTATGAACATATTTCTTCACTCTGTCACTACCTCCTGACAGACTGATGTTAGCCAGGTAATCTCTGAAAAAAAATTAAAAAAAATATTGTCCCCTTGCTTCTCCAGGTGGTAAATAAGCATTTCTAAAAAGAAAAGGTGACCCGCCATTTTCCAGCCAATAAAAACAGAGTTTGTAACCAGCCAATAAAAACAGAGCTTGAATTTGAATCAGCCAATAAAAACAGAGCTTGAATTTGAAATTCAACAGACCACAAGGGGGCAGAGCCACATATGGCTCTGAGGGGGAGGGATCAGAATGCTTTGCCTGTTGAAAATATTTCTAACTGCTGCAGTTCTACAGAAACTGCATACTGAACCTTTAACATGATAGCATCATGTTTGCATAACACAATTCCATTGAGTAATACTGGCAATCAAAAATAAGCTGGTGTTATTCATTATATTATTGTTGCTGCAACATAAAAAACATTCTTGATAATACATAATATATTTACATTATAGTAACAGATAAAATGTTTTTAATTTCAACTTAATATTTTAAAGTAATCTTATGTAAATAAAATATGTTGATTTGACAAGCTATAACTGTTTGAGGGAAAAAGGGAAAATATGTCAGTTTTATTTATTCGCATTGTGTGGGACGGATGTACACAATAAAATTAAGTAAGTTTTAGTATGTAGCATTTTTTATTTCCATTGCCTTCTTTTATCGCTGTGGTTTCTTATTCTATTTTCATTGATCTATTGTTCCCGTTTATTCTTCTTTTTATCCTGTTAAGCACCTTGGTCAATGCAAGGCATTGTGGAAGGTGCTATACAAATAAAGTTTATTATTATTATTATTATTATAAGTTGAACAGCTTTTTTTTCAGTGTGTGACAGACAGTCTCAGAAAGAGAAAGGAGGGGGAGGGGTCTGTCCAATGGGGAAAGACGGAAATACCACCCACCACCCCCTCCTTTCTCTTTCTGAGGCTGTCTTTCACAACAGGCAGGCACAGAACCTGTTGTGTGTCTTTCGCTGTGCTCTTTAGAGCATTTAGAGAGTTTAGAACATTGTTAAGAACACTGCAAGAGTGTTGGAAGGGTTTAAAAAGCCTTAATACAGTATATATAAATACTAAAATAAATATAACGTCCGTACTTCATGGATCTTCACTTGTTGCGGGGTGTGTCTGGAATGTAACTCCCGCAATAAGTGGAGGGACTGTCAATTTCCGTTCATTTTAAGTAAAAAGCATCTATAAACCCCATCCTGGAACAAAAACAAGTGCAGTAATGATTTTTGGAAATCAGGTTGCCAAACTGTTTTTCAGTTAACTTTTGATCGGACAAAATGTTCACCCGGACTCTAAAAAGCAAATTTCTCAAAAAAAAAACAAAAGACTTCCAAACTATGTGTAGAAGGTATGAGTCGGTGCTGCTGTCAGAAATGTCGGACTTCAGTTCTCTGTGTGTGGAGTGTCCCACCACAGCTGCAGCTGTGCTCCGATTCCCTGCACAGAAAACCCAGGGACTTTGCACATTTTGTCTTTGTTTTAAACTGCTCAGCTTAGGAGCTTGGTGTCCAGCTTCACGACACTAATGTCCGTCCAGTGGTGAACTGGCGTCTTGCCCCTCGCTCACCAAGGAACTTCTTGCAATGAGAACAAAAGGATCAAAAGATGGGATTTAAAATTTTAACATACATTGTTTTCAAGATAGAAGAACTGGTAGACAGATTTGAATGATTTCCTTAAAGGAGTGGAGGTCAAACAGGTCTGGGGTCAGGATGTGGAGCTGCGAGGACCGACCTGCATCTCTTTGTTATCCAAACTCTTACAAATTGGAACTTTGGGAACGTAAACTTCTAAAAGGAAGAAGCCCCCAGAGTGATTAGAGTCTCAGTTATGCAAAAAGGATAAACTGGGCCACTCAAAAAACATCTTTATCACAAAAAACAAAAACGGTTTGTCGAGCTGCAGCCTGAGAAGTCCTCATCTGGTTGCATAGCGGGCGCCTCGGTGTAGATTTACATTTCAAAGCATGTCTCTATTATTTGTGGGGCATAAACCCCAAAACAACAAACACATTTTTAATTAAGTTCCGTTCTCGTCAAAATCTGATGCTGCTATTAATTTGCCCTGAAATGTCTGAATATTTAAAAAAGTCAGGCTTGTGCATAATTCATAGGCAGCGAATGAATTGTGGAGAGCAGCGAGAGAACAGAAGGTGGAGAAGGAAAAAGCTGATCAGTTGTTTGCTCTCAGCAGCTCCTCTCCATCTCTCCGTCAGTCTGCTTTCATCAAACCACATCCAACTGTGTTAATTAATAAAATGATGTGGAAGAACGAGACAGGCTTCCTACGGGCGGAATGTAGAAAAGAGCCGAACTTTCAGCTGCTTCGGCTCCTGAGAACAAGGAGATGTTGGCATCCTCTTGCTGCAGTGGCTTTTCTCAGTACTGGTCTCAGCTCAGACACTAAACAATAAGGGGCTCTGTCCTAGTTTTATAGATTTTTAAAGAAAAAGATAACATCAAGCCTGTTTTTCTGGCACTCTGAGAGACTTTCAGCAGCAGAATAAATGAAGCTCAACCCCCCAAGCTTTACGTAAGAACCTCCAGTACAGGAAGAAACAAAGAGGAGCTTTTACTGCTGGGCTGCAAGTCCAAGAATGTTCCCATTTGGACACTTTCCATGAGTTTTAATGGGAATAAACAGGAACGTGAGTAAGACAAAAAACAAAAATCTCCACATACATTATGAATAAAAACTCAAAAAGGCATGTTTTCTGTGATTTATAAAGCAGCGAAATGCTCACCAATGAAATGTAATGTCACATTCTTTAAAATCAGATAAGAATTAATGAGAAACTAGAGAAATTGCATTTTCTTCTAAAATGCAGTGTGAACGCTTATTGCACAAAAACTTGCTGAAAACAGATTCAATTAGCTAAAAAGAAAATGCTGAAATGTTGCTGAAATGAAAGAACAAGCCTAAATTTGCAGAAGAAAGCAGACATAACAGATATTTGCTGAATTAAAATTAAATAAGCATAAATTAGAACAAAACATTTGGAAATAAACAAAAATAATGCTAAAATTAGCAACAACAAAAAAAATCTAAAAGGTAGCCAAAAAGGCTGTAAGAAGTTTAACTTGTGAGAAGTGATGAGAGCTAAAATGAGTTAAGAAAATGTAAAATTAGCTGAAAATGCTAAAATTTGCATAAAAACAGAAGCTGAAATGGCAGAAAAGGCTGAAACTACAAAAAGCTGAAAGGAACATAAGATGAACTTAACAGACCAAAAAAATTTGAATTTATCTGAAAACATCTAAAATTAGCTATAAAAAAACCTAGCTGAAAAGGTAGAACAAGCATAGCATAAGAAATCTGAAAGAACAGGTTTGCCCAATTAAACTGAAAGATGCAGAAATTAGCACAAAAAAGTAGAAATTATCTGGAAAAAATCTGAAATTAGCAACAACAAAAAAGTCAAAAATTTGTTAAAAAGGCAGAAATAAGTTTAACTTAATGATGTGGAGAGAACACAGTTTGGCTGAATTAGGCTGAAAAAAGTTTAAATTAATGCATAAATGTGGAATTAGCTGAAAACTACATTAGCATAAAAATAGCTATATAGCTAAAATAGTAGAAAAATCTGAAACTTGCAGAAACTAGCTGAAAGGAGCATAACAAACTGAAATTAGCAAAAAGAAGTTAGAAGATGCAAAAAAAAAAATTAATTAGCAGAATAAATCAGAAAATAGCACAAAACTGTTGAAAAAACAGATGAAATTAGTTGAAAAAAGTTTGAATTTGCACAAGGCTGAAGCAGAACAAAATATGAAAGGAGCAGTAAAAAGTTGTAAATAGATCTAAAGATTTAAAGGATAAAGAATGAGCTCATCTTATTTTCTATGAGAAAAAAAAAAGTGGCAGAAAAGGTTAAATCGGTTAAAATTAAAAAGCTAAAGTTGCACCAAAACCAAAACTCATCGCAGGATTGTCCTGAAAGAACCAAACATTTATTGTTGAAATAGCTTGAAAACTGCGGGACGATAAAAATCAGGAATAACCTACTGAAGAAAATGGATCACAATAGCGTGAATGCTTCATAAACATTCACACAAATTTATTTATTTTTTCAAAAAAAAAAATTCATTTACCGGTACCATTTATCCAGGTAGTCTCATTGAGCCACGAGAACTCATTTTCAAGAGAGACCTGTTAGGGAGCAGATGGTGGGGGTTAAGGGCCTTGCTCAGGGGCCCAGGGTGGGGTGAATGAGGGTGGAGGCAGGTGTGGGTGTTTCACCTTTTTCCACCCACATTTTTTGATGTTGTCGGTATCGGGGCTTGAACCGGCGATCTTCCGATCACAGGCCCACCATCTCTAACCACTGCCCCACCACTCCCCCAATTACAGTATTGGACTTTCCTGAGTTTAGTTTTTTTTATACTGATGCTCTGCTGCCATTCTGACACTAAGAATGATGCATCAAGATGGCGGCACAAACGCATCTCACTACCCTCATTTGCATTAGCGCTGGCCATTCCAGTGGTTCAGGAGGATATCAGGAGTCCAGTTTTTCAAACTGGGCATAACGCGAGCAGAAGATGTCTGAAATGGTCGAATCAGGTTGGAGTGATGTGATAAAAAGTGAAGTTTAGCAATAACTGGTTGCTGACACCCAGTCAGTATCACACACCCAAAAGCACAAACACACTGCAGGACTTGTAGCTTGGAGGTTTTAGCTGCGTTAGCGTGACGGGGGCCCAGCTGGGGACTGATTTGAGGATTAGATTTGACTGAGAATCTCTCACAGCAGAGCTGCAGGAGCAGTGGGGGGCTGATGCAGGGCTGCATGTACATGAAACGGCAGATCGGCTTTTCTTTAACTTATCCCACATTGATTGAACACAGAACTTGTGTTGTGCGGGAGTTGTAGGCGGGACCACAACTCCCGCACAACACAAGTTCTGTGTTAAGAGAGGTGGAAAGAGAAGGTATGGAGACGCCGCTAATGTCGAACCGGTTAACACCATAGACTTAATATGCCTGTGGTTAACACAAACTCCTTTTTATTTTATTTATCAAATAAATAAATAAAGTAAAATAAGTTAACCCAGGTCAGGTTCAAACCCAGGTCGTTGGGGTGGAGAGCAGACGTGCTTTCAATTGTGCCACCAAGGCATGTGGCATTTTGCAGGTC
>JBBPBX010022796.1:6254-25227 GCA_038048925.1 Garcialebias charrua | reverse complement strand
TGGTGTCCTCCATGTCGTCGGACTCTAGTTCCTTCGTTGGTCTGAGATCCTTGGACAGAAGTGGGTCTTTCGCTGCCATCGAGTTTCCCAAAGTTTTCGTCAGGAACGCCACACGTTTTTCCAGTGTCGATTTTCGGAGACGGCTACAATGCGCACATGACTCTGGGTTGGCTAGTGCAGCCTTAGCATGCAACATGCCGAGACACACTGGGTAAGCCTCGTGGGTGTCTGCTTCGGAAAGAAAGAATCCACATGCGCTTGGACATGACCCGGGGCTTCCCGCCCTGCTAGCTTTGCTAGAAACCTTGGGCTTCTTCTTACTCTTCTCCAGCGCCATATTAGCTGCCGAGAGAGAGCGCGTGAAAAGTTACCCGTTAGTGTGCTAAACAGGTAAAAAGTAGAAAATTCAGACTGTGTTGTTAGAAGAACCTCCTTGTTACCTAGGCTAAACAGGGAGGTGGCGGCATAGACCAGTTAGCGAGCTAAACAGGCTAGTGAAACAGCAACAGAAAACTCAAATGTTAGCTGGGCTAAACGCGAGAAAGGTTAGTTGGCAAGCTAAACTAAGCAGTATGATGTAAAGCCTTGTAGTGACACCCTGGGTAGGGAGCGATCTCACCTCCAGTCGGACAGTTGAGTCAGATACAAGGGTCCTGCGATCAGGTTGAAGTGAGATGAAGTGCAATAGGATTAAGGTAAAATGAGACGGTGCTGCATATTTATAGCAGGAGGACGTGACCTCCTGCTTATGTAGCGGTCTCATTGGCCTTAACAGGCGTGATGATATTGTTACGACCCGTAAAGGCCAAAACATACAAAGTGGACACTGATACAGAAAATAATTAAAACAAATTTTATTGAACTGAAATTAAGCCACTCCAAGCTGGCAAGGTCCTCCCAGGCTTCTCGCACCAGAACTGGAGCGTCCTCTCTTGGATCAGCATCCGAAGGAAAAATGAAATTATAAAAAGTTCAAAGAAATGGTGGACCGGTGAGTCTGGCCAAAAAGAATAAAACGCCACCCAGGCAAACCCAACCTAATATAGGGCCGTAGTGTTCCCCTAGGCGATGATCTACCTATAACCAACAAGGCCCTCACTAATCAATAAAATAAAAAATACGATAACTAGGCTACCAACCCTCACGCAGTCAAAAGTACTGAATAAAATAAAAAAAGAGAAAAAAGGTAACAGTCCCTCTCACTGTTAACCATAGCTGTCCTCCTCTAAGGTCAGCTGAACAAACACTGACTTCAGTGTTACTCAATTAAGCTTCCTAGGCCCAAACACAAGCACTCTTCTCATAAGTCCAAAACTTAATCACAGCTAGCACTTAAGGTGCTTTAACCTACACAAAACTCTGCTTTAGGCAGCCAGAGTCACTTTCAGAGCTCAAAGCAGCTCAACTATACTCCCCCTGGAGCACACACACTAACAATCAGAGAGGGTGGAGGTCTCTCTGTGCTAGTACACCACACGGCTCTAAAGCTGTGTCTCAAAACACTCGGTTTAATTACCTTTAGAGTGTCTTCAACCAGAACTTGGTTCACAAGTCCAGCTTCCACACTTGATCAGCAAGCCAGATCCTGCTCCATCAAGTCTCCACATGTACTGTTTAAGCAGCACAGTCATTTAAAGCCTTAGCTCAACACAAAGTGGTCAGAGTGGGTGGAGAACACTCTGGAACACACACACATTCAGTTCTACAGCTCCTTCAGCTCCTACAGGCTCAGTGTTGAACTGAGCCTTAAAAACCAAACTTGATTTACCTCTAATAAGGATCACAAGTAGTTCCAACAAGCCCATTGCTTGCGTCCACCAAACTCAATTGGCAATCTCACAACTCCACTTGCTCTAAGCAAGGCTCCACACTGCTCAAAGCACTGTCTGACTAATATAAAGGCAGGAGCTGCAGGTGAACACCTGTGCTGCCCAATTAAGCCTAATTAAGGACTGGCTGAGTAAAAAAAGTGAGTTCTTTCTGAACCAGCAGGCTGCAGTAGACTGCAGCAGCAATAAAAAAAAACAGGAGGGAACAGTCAGCTGATAGACTGTTGTTTTTAAACACATTAAAAACTCTGGGATACATAACACCCCCATGGCCAGATTTTTGAATGGGGGAAATGTTCAAGTGTCGTATAAGGACACAACATATCTCCCATACAAAAAAAAGTGAGTCTCAAATGTAGCGGTCCCTATTTCTTAAACAGACTAAAAAACGTTATCATTAAAAACAACAACTAGTCTGTTTAACCGCTAACATACATCCTACAGTCACACTCAAAATGTTTTAAAACCAAAAATGCGTCTCTGATCTGACATTAATCTGAAAAGCATTTGTTTTGCATAACAAACGCCATCATAATTTCTGATGAGGTCAGTCAGTGACGAAGAGAGTCGCAATTTCTTTGCAGACAGAGGGAAACTGTTCTCCTTCATCTCAGCACTGGACAGTGTTGGACAACTCTCTCCATTCAGCTGTATCGACACCTTCTGGTCAATTGTAGCAGATGTGATTTCAGTTATTCTGAAAATACAGGAAATAGTGTTAGACAGTGAATTATGGTCAACATAACGCCAAAAATACACTACATGCGGTCCGGCTCCGCCCCGCTCCGCAGGTCGCAGCTGAGCGAGTCCAGTTTCCACTTCCTCCGCTCAGCTCAGGTCCGCATGGATGCGCTGCTCCGAGACGCATGCGCGGGAATTGCGAGATCGCGCGATAAATCAAGTGATAAATAAGTAAGTCAGAACAAAACAATTCATTCGGTGGAAGAAGGAGAACAACAGTAGAGACTGCTGCCTTGATCTTCTCTCGTAAATGAGCGACAGGACATGGTTTGAGCAACAGGAAGTGATGTATTACATTTCAGAATAAAATACTTTATTTATTTATTTATTTCTTGTATTGCGTTTGTAGGCGTAGTCATAAATGATAGTTTGACAGCATTTTTGTACAAATAAATCCGTATAGAGCTAGGATTAGTCCGCCCGTGGTGATTTTATTTTGTAAATACGGAAGTTGTGCTCGTTCCTTTTCCTGTTGGTGCGACGTAATCTTCAAAAGTTGACTCCGGCACATCTCCGGCGTCCGGCAGAAATAGAAATATTTCTAATTTTGACGGACTGCCATCCGCTCTCCGCAGCTCGCTGCCGCCGTGCGGAGCCAGTGTAAATTCTGTCATTGATTATAATGGGTGCGTATTTGCTGCGGAGGTCGGACCGGAGCGGGGCGGAGCCGGAACGCATGTAGTGTATTTTTGGCATAAGAGTTCACTGTTGCACACCACACAGACTTAATAAAGTCATTTCCTGACTAATTTCCAGTTTCCTTTTAAGGCCATGGTCCCACATCATCCCACAAAGCTTCCTGCAGTGGCTGGAAGGGAACACTATACAACAGAACTTGACACATGTGTCTTGACAGTCAGGGGGATCTGTCCTTATTTTCTGCTCCGGACAGCATCCCTGTGTCAGTTTCAACAGCTTTGCTCCCAGCCACACTGTAAGCACAGAGACAGTTAGACATAGAATCCTATACAATGCTCAATGTAAGGCTGCAGCACCTCACATTTCACAGACAGTAAAAATGCATTTTCTGCTGCACTTTTAGTCATCAGTTGCACATTGTCCTTAAACACTCGCTCATTGTTTCCTGTTGAGGATGGAACAGGACACAAAGAAACAGGAGAACATGTCACGTGGGGCTTCACCTCTTCTGAGTTCTTCAGGTCCTCATGTTCTTCACATCCTGACTTAAATGAGAGTTGTTCCGTTTTAAATAACAATGAAAAACTGTCACTCAAGTCAACATAGTCTTTCACAACTCCTTCATAGTTCTCTGCAGGAGCTAAAAGAGAACACAATAAAACAGGTGGAAATGTTTCTTTTGGGTCCTCATCAGTTAAGTTCAATGGGGCTTCCTCTGTTTCAGAACTGAATAAAAAGCAGTCACACAGTTCAATGTCATGTTCATTCAGCTCATCAAAGTTTTTCAAATCCCCATCTGACTGAACTGGGATTAGTGCAGTTTCAGGTTCAGTTTCATATTCAGTTTTATGTTCAGTTTCAGGTTCAGTTTCATGAAATAAGAAGAAACTGTCACCCAGATTGATGTCATCCTCAATCTTCTCCTCCTCTGGTCGATGTTCTTGTGGCGCCATCTCCTGTAGATGTGTGAGAGGCTCACCTACTTGAATGCAAGGCTCTGATGTCACCTTTAGATGACACACAGTGGTACATGAATGTTGCTTTTCCAGTTGCTTTTCCAGTTGCTTTTTCAGTTCAGCTTTGAGCCTCAACTCTCTCAGCAACTCCTGGCTTTCTTGCTCCAAAAGACGCTTTTTCTCATCAAAAGCAGCTTGACGCTCTTGTTGTTCGATTTCTTCTTGTTGTTCTTCTTGTTACCGAAGACGCTTCTTTTCCTCCTCTAAGGCGGCATAAAGTCTTTGTCATTAGAGTTCCTGTTCTTTTAAGAAAGTCTGATGTTTAAGTTGTAATTCCCTTTTGGCCGTTTCGAGCTGCTGTGAAATAAACTCTTTTTCTCTTCTCAGTTGTTCTTCAAGCTCTTTTTTTCTTAAAGCAACTTCATTTTCATTTGAATGTCCATAATCAGGCATCACAACAACCCCAAGTTGAATTAATTCAGTCAGCAGTCCACCCTCAAACCTACCATCATGTTCAAATTCTCTAGTGTCAATCTTAAAATGTTTTGCTATATTCAACATCTGCTCTCTCGTGCAGGCTCTGAAGACATCAAACGTGGGCTGTTCAAGAAATTTCTTCAAAGCATACGCCATGTTTGTGAGCAAAAACAGTAAACAGTTCTTTTTTAAAACAGCTTACACAAAACAGCTCACCACCAAATGTCCTGCACACAGATGACAGTGAACCAAAATACAAATGTCCTACTGCTCTTGAATGTACCACAAGCAGCAGTAGCACACACACACACACACACACACACACACACACACACACACACACACACACACACACAAGCTGATAGTACTCTGCAATCAGCTCAAAAGTGAAGCTTTAACCAGCTTCCAACTGCTGAAGTCAAGTTCTTCAATAAACATGAGATGACAAAACTTTAAAATTCACGCTTTTTGACAAGCCCCCAATAATGTGAATAGTAGAACTGTCCAACCAAGCAAACACCTTCAGGTGCGTCAGCTATGCACCGCACAGAACAGAAACAACACAGCTCAAGGCTATATGTGAAACTTCATGTCACTAGTTTTAACTAATCTAGCTCAGCAACGAGCCTCCATTAAATATTCAAGCACCCTAGCTCAAACAATGTCTGTTCAAAAAACAGACTACCACCAACATGCATAGCAGGTGCACAGAAAAAACGCGCAGCTTACTACCAGAGGCGGCCGCCACTAGAGGGCGCTAGGGGCGCCGCTCCTCCTTGGAACTGCAGAACTGCAGCTCTTCTTCTTCACCATTTGAAGATTTTTTTTTTTTATAAAAGTGAAATAATAAAATAAAAATATTTCGAAATGCATGCATATATGTTTTTAGTTGTGTAGGATAAATATTTTATGAGTAATGATTGTTTGTTTCAAAAAACGTTTTCTGATTGTGAGTGACGTACTTCCGGTTTCCCTGCTCGGCGCCGCCTGGGGGCTTTTCCCATGCTTTTCCATTGAATCTAATTATAACTAGCGGCCGCTAGCGGTCGTAGCTTATGTCCCATCTGTACAAAACTTTTGGATTGTACAGGTCGCATTTTCCGCCGCCCTCGAGCCTGGACTCGTCTCTTATCGCCACGGATCGCCAGCACTTCCGGTTCGAGCCGAGGAAGGAGGGGGAGCGGGGGACCATTACAGTCAGAGCTGAACACGGCCAACTAGCGACGTTGAAACAGCTGTAATTATTAATGGTGCCTTTTTACACAGGTAAGCAAGTAATAATTAGTGAGTTTAATAAATCGCTGAGCACACATGAGCAAAGTTTGAGCTGTTCTCATCTGTGTTCGGGACGTGGTGTTGTGTGTGGGTGGTTGTTGCAGTCACAGTAGCTAGTAGCTGTGCTCATGGTTGTGGTGTACTGTCTGCAACATTATAAAAGTTGCTACTTGCTAGTTATAAACCCGAATGTGTGAAGACGACTCCTGTCTGTCCATCTTCAGCTCATCATGAACTGTTTACTCCTCAGAGTGTCTGTCTGTGTTAGTTAACTTTTGTCTCGTTTCGTTTAGCAGCAGTTGCAAATTTTCTGATGAATAAATCTGAATGAATAAATAAACTTTAGTTTTAGTTTAGTTTAGTTAAACTTTAGTTTCATTATAAGTTGTGCTGTTGTTTCAAAGACACTCTAAACTTAAATAAATCAAGTAGCAGAAAGATTTAAGCATTAAATAGTTTGAATTTTTCATGTTATGAAACAGTGATTATATAATTATTTGAATTTAATTTTAATATTATAAAGATCACTGTGGATGGAATGCAATTGAAATAACCTGGATATTATTATTTATGCTGTATTAAGAAAGTTAAAATGTGATTACATATGTGTACACAAAGCACTTCAAGCAATGTGGAAAATGCTAAAAAAAATAATTAATGTGCCTTCTGTACTTTCTTTACAGAAAAAAATCCACACAACACCTTCATCTCTACACACCGGCATCCAATCTACCACCTGTGTAACAGACAGGTGGTGTACAGAAGAAGATCCAAGATGTCCAGCTTAACCTCATCATGCAGCAGGTGACTTCCCATATCTCAAAAGTGAGTATTTTCACTTGTGGTGTTTTACTATTTTTAACACTGTATTGATCTGGAGAATGAAAACAAAGTCTCTTGCAAGTTACTAGCTTATTAACATTGAAACATTTAAGGTGCATTTATATGGTGAAATGTTATATATGCTAAGATGCATTAGGAGTCAACTCAGGACCTTTAATATTAGGAATATTTAAGAGAACTCTGGTACTAAAAAAATACAGTAGATTGATTCTATTTATTTGCTCTCTCCACTGCACACCTGTAGAAGGAGGTGAGGTCTGAACTTCTCAGACCAGCTCATCTCAGCCGTCTGAGGAAGTAGAGTCTCTGATTAACTTTCACTTCAGTTTCTTTAACAACAAACATGAACATGACTGGCTGTGAGGGGCAAACACATGACATATAGTAGCTAAAAGACAGATGCTTAAACTGCTAAGCTTCAGCAAAAAGAGGAAAATATTGATGAGTAGCAAAACACTAGCTAAAGTAGCATTTTTTTGCTGAAAGTATCAAAATGCTAGTTAAAAGTAGCAGAAAAGTAGCAGAACAGTAGCTAAAATCTCAACAAGATAAAAAAGAAAACAGATTTAAGAGAATAATGTTTAAGGGAAAGTTTCATATTTTGAAAGATATAAAACTAGCAACAAAAAAGTAAGCTGAAATTAGCACAAAATATGTAAAAAGAACAATAAAGTGGTCATAGTGTTATGATTTCAAAGGTTTACCCAGTTGGTAATGAGACCCAGAACGACACAAGACGAAGAGGTGCAAAAGTAACAGTGTTTATTATTTACAGTGCAAGTCTATATACTGTACACATGTACAGGGATCTTCTGGATTTCCTGGAAGATGAAACAAACTGTCAGAAAGGCTTGACTATAAGGCTCTTTCAAGATGATTGATCTAGTTTTGTTTGTTATTTTACAGAGAAATCCTTAGTTCCTTGAGATGAATCCCAGTGGGCGAAATGAGGCAGGCAAGTGGTTGGAGGGCAAGACACGATGAGCAGAGAACTCTGGTACTAAAAAAATACAGTAGATTGATTCTATTTATTTGCTCTCTCCACTGCACACCTGTAGAAGGAGGTGAGGTCTGAACTTCTCAGACCAGCTCGTCTAAGCCGTCTGAGGAAGTAGAGTCTCTGATAAATTTTCTTGATCAGGCTGGTGGTGTTGTTGCTCCAGCTGAAGTTATCGTTCATGTGTACCGTACACCTAAGTACTTGTAGCTGGAGACCACTTCCACCGCAGATCCTCCTATGTTCAGTGGGGTGTGTGGGGTTTGTTTGTTCCTTCTGAAGTCCACAATCATCTCCTTTGTCTTCTTCACGTTGATGTGAAGGTTATTGTCCTTGCAGGACCCAGAGCCTCTTTATCATAAAGTGGAAGAAAAGACCCTTAGACCAGTCTGGTGGGTGACCAACTTAAGGAGACTGATATCGGATTTTAGGTCACTTCAGTTTCTTTAACAACAAACATGAACATGGCTGGCTGTGAGGGGCAAACACATGACATATAGTAGCTAAAAGACAGATGCTTAAACTGCTAAGCTTCAGCAAAAAGAGGAAAATATTGATGAGTAGCAAAACACTAGCTAAAGTAGCATTTTTTTTTGCTGAAAGTATCAAAATGCTAGTTAAAAGTAGCAGAAAAGTAGCAGAACAGTAGCTAAAATCTCAACAAGATAAAAAAGAAAACAGATTTAAGAGAATAATGTTTAAGGGAAAGTTTCATATTTTGAAAGATATAAAACTAGCAACAAAAAAGTAAGCTGAAATTAGCACAAAATATGTAAAAAGAACAATAAAGTGGTCATAGTGTTATGATTTCAAAGGTTTACCCAGTTGGTAATGAGACCCAGAACGACACAAGACAAAGAGGTGCAAAAGTAACAGTGTTTATTATTTACAGTGCAAGTCTATATACTGTACACATGTACAGGGATCTTCTGGATTTCCTAGAAGATGAAACAAACTGTCAGAAAGGCTTGACCAGAAGGCTCTTTCAAGATGATTGATCTAGTTTTGTTTGTTATTTTACAGAGAAATCCTTAGTTCCTTGAGATGAATCCCAGAGGGCGAAATGAGGCAGGCAAGTGGTTGGAGGGCAAGACACGATGAGCAGAGAACTGGTCCCAGGACCAAGATGGAAACGAGGACTGGAAACACAACAAAAAACAAGGTAAGTGTCTCTCAAAGTACTGTACTCAGAAACTGGCTAGAAGCATAAATACCATGAGTAGGCATCAATGCTCCAGCGAAGAGGACTTGACTGCAGCCTTAAGTATAAGTGGAGCTCATCAGGTGGATCACAGTAAAATAGATCATTTTTCTTCCCCATAAATCAGTTATTTAAAATCTAATCTGGAATCATTCCTCCTTGTTAGACTTCAGTTGACCTGTTTAAGTTGGGCCAAATTTGTTATTATCTTTTGATTTATTTTTCATTGAAATTTAATTATTTGTTAGTTTATTTTTGGAACTGTTAAATTGAATTATTTGGTGGATTTTTGAACACCTTTGTCCTTATTTAAGTCTGGACCCTCACAATTCTATTTATGTTATGAACTTGTATTACTAAAATAATAACAGAATATGATAGAAGTTGTCTAACAATTGAAAAGTGGAAGCAGAACACTCCCATTCTCTTTTCACACTGATGCCTCAAACAAGGTGAAGATGAACCATGTTTTATTAATGATAGTTTTATACAAATGGATACACCTGATATATACAAATAAAAAACATGAACAAACTTACTTTACAGTATACAAACATAATTATGCATACTTCTACACATGCTTAAAAAAAATTTATGGCGCCCCCCCATAAAAAAATATCACCAGCCGCCACTGCTTACTACTACCGTTTTTACAAATACAAACTAGTACATGCAAATCCAGCATACTTACTGAATCTCAGCAAAACCAAACTAGCTCAAATATTCAGTGACTACTCAAATATCCAGCTAGACTACTGAAACTCAGCAAACAACCTAGCTCGTTCATTCAAATTCCGGACAAAACCCCAAACTATCCCAAACAGCTCGTTCATTCAAATTCTAGACAACAACCTAAACTAATCCAAACAGCTCGTTTGGATTAGTGTGGGATCCTCTGCACTCCGGAACAGAGGATGTGCACATTTTCCTCATTGAATTGATAAAGCTCCCCGGATGGGAAGCGAAACGTCTTCTGTTACAATTAAAGTCGTTCTGTATTGTACGCCTTTTTTGACTTAGACACAGATACTGTATTGTTTGAAGGGAAGCTTGTATTTTCTGTTTGTATGTGTACTTGTTCTATTAGGTTTCAATTAATTAGGTTTCTAATAAGGTAGGCAAGTAATAAGGAATGTACAGTATCCATCCATTATCTTTTATCTGCTTCTTCCATTTTTGGGTCATGGGGGTCGCCGGTGCCCATGTCCAGCAACCACTGTGCGAGGGGCGGGGTACACCCTGGACGGGTCGCAATTCCATCACAAGGCCACATAGAGACAAACAACCCTTCACTCTCTCACTCACACCTAGGGACAATTTAGAGTTACCAATCAGCCTAACATGCATGTTTTTGGTCTGTGGGAGGAAACTGGAGTACCCGGAGGAAACCCACGCATGCACGGAGAGAACATGCAAACTCCACCCAGGAAGACCCTCAGACTGAGATTTGAACCGAGGACCTGCTCGCTGAGAGGCAGCAGCTCCACCAGTTGCGCCACCGTGCTCCACCCATAGTTACGAGGGCCAG
This sequence comes from Garcialebias charrua, assembly GCA_038048925.1. Classification (NCBI taxonomy): domain Eukaryota; kingdom Metazoa; phylum Chordata; class Actinopteri; order Cyprinodontiformes; family Rivulidae; genus Garcialebias; species Garcialebias charrua. The sequence goes on along the minus strand of JBBPBX010022796.1, from coordinate 14,741 downwards.
AACGGTCCAACCAACAATTGTGAGCTGCTAAGATGTGACAGGTGTAGCATTTTACAAAAAACAAATGGTTGCACAAAGCCTTGCAAGGGCCTTCCAACTAATGAGAGATGGTTTTATTATAGAAAACATTTACATGCCTAAACCTGCAATACCAAATACACTGCTGCAAATTTAACATAATATAATAAAATACATTTAAGAAGTATAATAAGCTCAAAATAACAACATTAGGGTTGAAGGCTCACTTTGACATACTTTGCTCCAATTTCCAGCCCAACATTATTTAGTTGATTACAGAACTGTGTCTTGATGCATTCCCCCCTCACTGGTGTAAAAAACAAACTTCCTTAACCTGATAACTCTCTCAGACCTTATAAAGACGAGAGCTCAAAGTATTTAATGTTCTTCAGGTGCAGTGGTTAACACTTTGCAGCGTTAAAAGCTTGCCTGACATCTTCCTGTGTGCAGTTTTCTCAAGTTTCTAACCGCACTGTAAAAATATACCTGTTAGGTGTATTTTAGGGTTTTGACATCACAAGAACCAAAACAAACAAGAATAGGACCTCTTTCTTTCTCAAGGCCTAAAGAGTATAATAAAAAATAATTTCTGCACACTTAAAAACCTACATGAACCCTTACATTAGTGTAGCATACTTTGTAGCAAGGACATATTTGTAACAAACAGTAATTAATCCAGGTGGACTTAAAATATAATCATCTGTAACATTGTTAAACAAAAGCTAGTTTCTCAATTAATTATACAAAAGTTAAAGTAAAACTGTCCTCATCATGCATGTGGCAATATTTAAGCTTTTTTAAAAATGTTTCATAGAGTGCACTTCTTTAAAGGTGCAGTCTGCAGTTTCTGTAGTGCAGTCTGTAAGTTTTCTAAAAATATATTTTTAACATATTTCTTCACTCTGTCACTATCTCCTGACAGACTGATGTTAGACAAAGTAATCTTTGAAAAAACTATAGTCCCCTTGCTTCTCCAGGTGTTACTAAAAGCATTTCTAAAAAGCCACAGTGACCCGCCGTTAACCAGCCAATAAAAACAGAGCTTCTCACTTCTCACGCTCCTAACCCACGCCCCCGCCTGTCCCAGCCCCAGCGGCCGCGCACGTTCTCGTTCAAAGGATTGCAAAGCGATGCAAAACTGTTTTGTATGTGACACAAATGTATTAAATTCCCCTTCTTCATCCCTGATCTGGACTTTTCTTTTGTTTTTTTGCCAAAAGTCAAGTGATCGCTTCCTCCTCCGCTGAGTCATGACAGAAACATTGAGGAAATGAATGAATTTGTCACGAGCGAATTAAACTCATGTCCAACGTGGCTGCGCAGATTTCATGGTGTTCTGGTGTGCTGGACCAGCGCTCCCTGTTTTTATTTTATTTTTTAGAACGTTTTATTAACATTTAATCACAGAACTTCGCAGCTGCTGACAGGAAATGCAGTGGAGGCGGAGCATTTGGAAGCAGCACGACAGCAAGAGGGAGCAGAGCCATATATGGCTCTTAGTGGGGAGGGATCAGAATGCTTTCCCAGATGAAAATTTTCCCAAGTGCTGCGTTCTACTTGTACAAAAACTGCAGACTGAACCTTTAACCCATGTTTAAATGGGGGTGAGGGTCTTCATTTCCTTTAATTGTACAGGTTAGTGCCACTGATGCTGCATTCCAGTTGCCTCGTATTCTGGAAACTAGGAAGTGGTAGTGACGTCATTTCCCAAGCTACCACTTGCAAACAAGTTCCGGTTCTCCCAGTGGAAAAACAAGATGGACGCATGCTTTGTTTTTGTTGCGGTTTCCGAATATAATAAATTACTAACCAGATATGCACCAGCCGCCACTGTATATCATACAGGGTTATAGAATGTTTCTAAACACGGATCTTTGGCAACCAAATAAAAAAATTATACCACAGTTTAGTGCTAATTTATAGTCAATTCAACAAACAAAGTGTGTTTAGTTCTGGGTTGCATGACAAAATAAGCCACAGCGTCAAATACAACGAGGGTAAAAAATATATATATATTTTAAAATAAAATTTATTACTAAAAGTTTCTTCAATTAAACTGCTCCAAGACTGAGGCCATACTGATTGGCACCCCTCACCAGGTACAGACATCTACTATAACAACAATTTCCTTTTCTGGACAAGACATCCCCCTCTCCACCTCTGTTACAAATCTTGGAATAAAAATGGACTCTCATCTTACATTTGAAAATCACATTAAGCTTCTGTTTAAAACCTGCTTCTTCCATCTTCGAAACATCTCCAGACTTCGCCCATCCCTAACTTTTTCCGATGCTGAGAAGCTCGTCCATGCTTTTGTCTCCTCCAGGCTCGACTACTGCAACTCCCTGTTTATTGGAATCCCTGGTAAATACCTTCAGAAGCTTCAATATATTCAAAACAGTGCAGCAAGGATTTTGTTGAGAGTTCGTAAATTTGAACATATTACACCCATTCTCCATAACCTTCATTGGCTTCCTGTCGCCTACAGAATTCAGTACAAAACTGCTCTCATTACACATCAATGCTTACACGGAACTTCACCAGATTATCTAAAGGACATTCTTGCACCATACTCATCCACCCGGTCTCTACGGTCACAGAACAGTCATCTACTTCACATTCCGAGAACCAAATTAAGGACAATGGGAGACCGGGCTTTCAGTGTGGCTGCCCCCCGCCTGTGGAACTCTCTTCCTGACTGCCTAAGAGCTCCACAGTCACTGGTTGACTTTAAGAGCGGCTTGAAGACCTTTCTTTTTAACCAAGCATACTCTGCCTCCTCATGATTCTATCTTTGATCTTAGTTGATACTGTTATTGATTTTACTTGTTTTATTACTTGTTTTATTGACATTTAATTCTGTTGCACTTTGTAGCACTTTGAGATTTTCATTAATGAAAAGTGCGTTATAAATTGAATTCATTATTATTATTATTATTATTATTATTATTATTACTTTTTTAATGTGCTAAATAATAAAATGTGGCGAATGAAAGTCGCTGCAGCTGCCTTCTCTTTCTGCTTGTTGGTGAATTTGGCCTTCCGTCGTTGGCTCTGCGGACTGTTGGGGCCGAGGAATCCGATCGTCTGGGCATTGAGTCTTTGGGCGGTGGCTGCTGTTTAGCGACTGCGGCGGAGGAGCTGGTGGATCTTGCGCCTAGGCGTTGGCCTTCGGCTGTCGAGCCGTGGGGCTGCTGCATGCTGGGACGAGGTGCGGCGGTGTGGGAGTCTGTCGTTGAGGCTAACTGTCATTTTGGACCTGCTCTGCTGGGGACATGGGTTCCGGTTTTCTGCCATGGGATCTGTATCCCTGCTGGGAGTGGATCAGCCAACGTGGATCCTACGAGCTGCTGGGTTGCGGGATCCAGTTTTCTTACGTCGGATTTGGATGCTGCAGCTGCTGTGTTGCGGCGGTGGTCGAGGGACTGTTGGCCTCGTGACAGGTCTTGGCTTTTGGGCTAAAGGTTTGTGGAGCTACTGCCATTGGGCAGAAATTTTTTGTAAGTAATGTCAAGTAAATCCAAAAAAAAAACAAGAGCTGCTTGATCATAGCTCAGTTGACATGGAGGAAATTAAAAAATCCTTGAATTTCATGAGTTCCAAACTAGTGAAACTAAATCCCAACATGAACTCCTGATGGGTTTGTTTGAGGAGGTCAAACAATTGAAATTACAAACAAGTAATAAAGATAAAAAAATAATGGAACTTGAACAAAGAATTGATGATTTGGAACAGAACACTAGACAAGATAACCTTGTCATAACGGGACTAGAAGTAAAGAGTCGGTCACATGCAAAAGCTGCTGGTGCAAAAACAACAGAAGATGCATTTCAGCAAGAGCTATGGACTCTGGAGGAGCAGGTGGTGGCTTTTTTACAAGGTAGGGATATTGATATTGATCATGATGATATTTCAATATGTTACACCCTGCCCAGTAAAACCAAAAAAAGTTAAACCAGAAATTGTTGTAAGATTTATAAGCAGAAAAGCAAGAAATAATGTAATGATGCAGGCTAGAAAACTGAAGGGAACAAAAGTTTATATAAATGAACATTTAACAAAAAACGGCAATATTGCACGTGAAGCAAGGTTGCTAAAAAACAGAACAAAATAGTATCAACATGGACAAGAAACGGAAAAATCTGGATTAAAGTACAGGAAGGATCACAAGCTAATTAAAAGAGTTAAAGGATTTGGAAAGATTGAGATGAGCTTAAGAGATGACAAATAATATATCATGAAATATCTTATACAAAAAAATCGACAAAATAAACAGTCTGATGAAGAAATACATTGAATCATGACGATGTATGAAAAATCAGAATTCAAAATATATAATGTAGAAGATATCATTGAAAGAAATCTTTTTCCAGTAGTAAAAGATAGTGAATATTATAATGAAGAGCAGTTCAACAAAATCAATATGGCAAATTGAGCTCTCTCTATGATTCATTTAAATAGTAGAAGTATTAATGCAAATATATCTAAGATATCAGATTACTTAAAAAAATTAAATAAACCTTTTATAATAGTAGCACTGTCTGAAACATGGCTAAATGATGGAAACAAATAATGCTTATATTGAAGGGTATGAATTATATCACATAAATAGGAAAAATAAAAAAGGTGGAGGAGTGGCTCTGTTTGTCAATAGTGAAAAAAAGTGTAGATTGTTTAGTGAAATGTCTATAATTGTTGACAATATAATGGAGATGATAACAATAGAAATAATAAATAAGAATGATAAAAACATAAAAATAAGTTGTGTATATCGATCACCAGGATCAAAGATAGAGTTATTCACTGATAAAATCATGGAGTTACTAGTAAAGAGTGGTAAAAAAGTTTTTTTTTTTGTGTGTGTGTGGAGACTTTAATATTGACCTGGGAAATAAAACTGATTCAAATAACATTGGTACATTTATGGATTCAATGTGTAGTTTGAGTTATTATCCATTGATATCAAATCCAACAAGAATCACAACTCATAGTGCGACAATTTGATAATATTTTCACAAATATCACAGATGGTCATGTGATGGGTGGTATTTTGATGACTGATTTAAGTGATCATTTACCAATTTTCACAATTTACAAAAATGATAAAATTCTTACAAAAACAATTACAAGAAAGAATATAATAATAAGCACATCGAAAAAAGCATTAGACAAATTTAAAGATGACTTAGACAAACAAAATTGGGAAGACGTGTATGTTGATGATGTGAATAAATCATATGATGAGTTTATGAACGTTCTAGAAGTTTTGTATAAAAATGTGTGCAAAAAAATTATATAAAGAAAAATACTGTTGATCAGCCATGGATGACGAAAGGATTGAGAAATGCATGTAAAAAAAAAAAGAACTATCTGTATTCATGTTTCTTGAAATCCAGAACACAAGAGGCAGAAAATAAATATAAAAAGTACACAAACAAATTAGTCCGGATCATAAGAAAGCACATGAGGGAATATTATAGTGAATTACTGTATTACATAAAAGTAGTGGTGATATGAGGGCAACATGGCTAGTAATGAACATGTGGAAGCTTAATTAAAATTGTCTTTAATAAACTTGAGGCAGAGGACCTTTTAAAAATGAACAAAGTTTAATCTTCTGCAGAATTGAGAAACACACCAGCAAAATTGCAGCAACTCAGAAGAGTCAGTGTGAAGTCTGAGGTCTAATAGAAAAGCAGCCTGTTATATACACTTCTGGCACATAACTGAAATACTGCTGTGTACACATTTTTGAACAAGATAACATTAGCTGTCTCAACCGTTGATTTGTAGACACCTTCTGTGTTTCCACAAAACAGTTCATGGTGGCCTTCCACGGTGGTCTGTTCCAGCAGCTGTCACTTTGCTTCGCAGATGTCTCATTTACGATACCCGATAATAACCGAGAGACGAGTCAAACGCGGGTGAAGGTCAAAAGGTCACATATGAGCAAAACAGTCTCTAAGTTAAGAAACAAAGGTCACATGTAGGTCACCAGAAGCTTGAGCTGCTGCAGGGAAACAAATATCATATGGAAATAAGAAGATAAACAAAAAGTAATCATGAATAAAGAAGATAAAACACAATATTGTTGTTTCATTTCCACAGTGTTCTGAATAAACATAAGGTTAGAACGGGTATTTCACAATATTTTGTGGAAAATAACGAGGAAATCCATGATGAGAATGAAATCGTAAATGGATTTAAGAAGTATTTTGTGAATGTTGGATCAAACCTTACAGCTACAATACCTAAAGTGGACAAAAATGTGAGTTATTTAATTAAAGGTTCAGTATGTAGTTTTGTAGTGCAGTCTGTAACTTTTCTAACAACATGTTTTTAACATATTTCTTCACTCTGTCACTATCTCCTGACAGACTGATGTTAGACAAAGTAATCTCTGAAAAAAAATATAGTCCCCTTGCTTCTCTATCAGCATTTATAAAAACACAGAGTGACCCGTCCTTAACCAGCCAATAAAAACAGAGTTTTAACCAGCCAATAAAAACAGAACTTCTCACTTCTCACGCTCCTAAACCACGCCCCCCCAGCCTTCTTGGCAAGCCGAGATGGCTGACAAAAACACCTTAATGGTGGAAAATGAGCCGCCTTTTTCCAGCAGATCCTGTAGAAAGGTAAGAAGCTGGACCAGGTCACAGGAATAAGGGACAATATTCCTTTCCATGCACCAAGCTTCAAAAACACGCCATTTGCTAGCGTAGAGAGTCTGTGTTGACATTGCTCTCACTCCCTGGATCGTGTTTATCACGTTGCTGGGGAGGCTTGAGGCCATCAGTTTGTTTCTCTCAGCAACCAAGCTGAGATTTGCCACAGCCCTGGACGCAAGTGGAGAGGTTGCTCGTGTGGTTGAGTCAGCAGGCCCCAGAAGGGGAGCAGCTGCCAACGTATCAGCATTGAGCACACCTCCGAGGTCCACGGGCCCCGTGGCCATCTGGGGGCCAACAATATTAGGGAGGGGTCTCCCCTGCATGTGTACTCCCGCGTCACCTGAATTGGAGGTGCGGGGGGAGAGGTGCAACGCAGCGCCCCTGCTGGCCAGCCATGGGCCAGAGCGTCTGCGTTTGCTCCGTTTAGGGAGAGGCACGGGTCGTAGAGCGTGCAGGTTTTGCAGGCGGACAGACCTTCGGATTCCTGGCCACGCCGTGGCCAGATCTGGTCCACAGGTCTCCGGTTCCGCCACGGCTCTGGAGCTGGCCTCCATTCCAGGAAGCTGATGCAGAAACTCGTGATCAGGGTCCTCCCTGCTTACCCGAGGGGGGCAGGGCAAGTTCACTTGCTTAGTCATATTTGCAGAGCACGCATTTTTACTAGCGCGTACAGCGCGCAAGGCATGGCTACCTTGAAGGGGCCCAGGAGGTGCCAGGAGAGCGTGAGGGTTAAGCTTGTTTTATACTTCTTGTCTTACGTCTTTTACCCCCCGTTGAGTGAAAAAAGGTTGCGCAACTTCTGGCTGCACTCCCGCTGTGATCCCCCGGTGACAGCCCGTCTTGTAAGCGGCGTCTTGCAGTTCTGCTTGGGGGCTACGTACAAGACGGGCTGTCACCGGGGGATCACAGAGGGAGTGCAGCCAGAAGTTGCGCAACCTTTTTTCACTCAACGGGGGGTAAAAGACGTAAGACAGAAGTATAAACCATCCTTAACTCTCTGACCCCATTGAGAGCTCTCCGGACAGAAGCGTATTGAAGAGATACGCTCCCCCGAAGGACATGCCTTGACCAAACTGGTGATGACTCGTACGCCCAAAAATACGGTAATCTGTGGTGTAATCAGAGTGCTTTTCTGCAGTTTTATGACGGAGCTGAAAACCTCCCGATGAGGGGTCGTTATTTAAAGGTGCAGCTGGGCTTGTGCACTGAGCTTGGCCACATATTTCAGATCCACTGAAGGCCACTGTGTGTGGCCTGCTGGTTTTACAGGCTGGAAAGCTTGCCTCAGTTTGAGCGCCTAGAGCTGTGACATTTTTATTTTTCTGCTCAGCACCTACAGACCGGGACCAGTTCACGAGGTCCAGACCCTCTTGGGCACGAGGAAAAAATTGTCCATCGGCTAGGGCCCATTGTTTGTATTGTGACTACATTTATTTATAGTTTTTGCAGCCTTACTGGCGTCTTCCCTTTCAGCATGCATGCACAGCCCGGGCTTGCAGGTGGCTGCAGCATCCCCGTGGACCGGTACGGTCATCTGCTGAGAAGCAGTTGGGGGCCCTGACAGGCCGTCGTCATGGCCATTGTGTTCAGCTGACACGCCCTCCGGGCATGCGGATGCGCTGTGAGCTTGGAGGGTTTGTGTATTGCCGGCTCCCCAAGCTCCTGCGGCACGGGGGGTGAGTATGTGACTCCCCTCGTCCGGCCGTGTGCGAGCCGGACCGCCCGCCCACGGACGCCGCGAGGTCTGTCTGCTGCAGACAGTCCTGGGGCGCCTTGCTGGGGTTCATTGTTCTGACCTGGC
>JBBPBX010022795.1:18119-41086 GCA_038048925.1 Garcialebias charrua | reverse complement strand
AGTGTTAAAAACTTTGTGTTGAGTGATAATATGTGAGAAAGTTTTAGTGTTAAGGCAGTTCAAATGGGAGGGGAGGCAGAGCAGGCAGAGTGTTTAGCATTCTGACTGCCTGATGAACAGAGCTGTCTCTCAGTCTGCTGGTTCGAGCCTGGAGACTCCTCAGTCTCCTCCCTGATGGCAGCAGTCTGAAGCAGCTGTGTAGTGGGTGTGTGGGATCACCTGCCATGCGGTGGGCTTTCCGAGTGAGGCGTTTGCTGTGTAAGTCCTGCAGTGAGGGCAAGGAGGTGCCCACGATCTTCTCAGCTGCTCTCACAATGCGCTGGAGGCTCTTGCGGCAGGATGCAGTACATGCACCAAACCACACAGTGATGCAGCTGGTCAGGACACTTTCTATGGCACCTCTGTAGAAGGTGCTCATGATGGGGGTTGAAGCTCCAGCCCTTTTCAGCTTGCGGAGAAAGTAGAGACGCTGGTGAGCCTTCTTTGCCAGTGCTGCAGTGTTCCTGCTCCAGGACAGGTCCTTTGAGACGTGCACTCCCAGGAACTTGGTGCTGTCTACTCTCTCCACTGCGGTGCTGTTGATGGTCAGAGGGGGATGTTGGGCATCCCTCTTCCTGAAGTCCACAACAATCTCCTTTGTCTTCTCCACGTTGAGAGTGAGATTGTTGTGTCCGCACCACAAGGCCAGGCGGCTCACCTCGTTCCTGTAGTCCGTCTCATCGTTGTTGCTGATGAGACCTACCACTGTTGTGTCGTCCGCAAACTTGATGAAGTGGTTGGAGCTGTACGATGGTGTGCAGTCGTGTGTTAGCAGGGTGAATAGAAGGGGGCTCAGCACACATCCTTGTGGGGCCCCTGTGTTCAATGTGATGGTGCTAGATGTGTTACTCCCGATCCGTACTGTCTGTGGTCTCCCGGTCAGGAAGTCTAGCAGCCAGTTACACATTGAGGTGTTCAGCCCCAGACTGTCCAGTTTAAGGATGAGCTGTTGGGGGATGATGGTGTTAAATTAATGATGGTGTTAACAAAGTGCATTTGGATATTTAAAGGTAATGCATTATTTTGAGCTCTATACATAACTGATAAGATATTATAGTCTACCAAATCATGGAACTTCAGTAATTTTAGTTGATAAAATAATGTACTTGATGGATGACGGTAATGCTTTCTAGTGATAATTCTTACAGCTCTTTTCTGTAATACAAAAATAGGCTTTGTGATTGTTTTACACGCATTCCCCCAAACATCAATACAATAGATTAAGTGTGGAACAATGATTGTGTTATACAACAAATACAGAGCCTTATCATTCAATAGGTCTCTGACTTTGTACAGTACTGCTATCGATTTAGCTATTTTTATTCTTACAGAATTTATGTGTTGTTTCCATGTCAGTTTGTCATCAATGATAACACCCAAAAACTTCATCTCACTCACTCTACAAATCTCAACATCCTCAATTTTGAGTGGAACATCAACAGTTTTCTTTCTATTACCGAATATCATGTAATTAGTTTTCTCTAGATTTAATGATAATTTATTTATTTTAAACCAAGTTTGTATCTTTACAAATTCTGTCTTTATCAATTCTAACATTTGTTCTATATCTTCACCTGAACAGAAAAAAGTGGTATCATCTGCGAAAAGTACACATTTAAGGAGTCCTGACACATTTACCAAGTCATTCACATATAAAATAAAAAGCTTTGGTCCAAGTACAGAGCCTTGGGGAACTCCACATGTGATATTACAGAGGTCAGATCTTACATCATTTATTTGTACAAATTGTTTCCTATTTTTTAAGTAGCTAGATACCCACTGTAATGCTGGTCCTCTAATACCATATTTGTTCAGTTTTTCAAGGAGAATTGTGTGATCAATAGTATCGAATGCTTTTTTTAAATCAACAAAGATACTGATACAATGTTGTTTTTGATCGACAGCAGTAGTTATTTGTTCCATTAATTCCATGAGAGCCATTGATGTAGAGTTTTTTGATCTAAACCCATACTGACTGTTGCTTAGAATATTTTGTTTATCTATAAACTTATGGTAGTTTAAGCTTTTTTTCCCCTTTCAGTTACTTTTCAGCTATTATTTGCTAATTGCAGCTTTTCTTTTTATTTAATTTCCTAATCTTTGCACTAATTTCTGCTTATTTAAACATAATTCAGCAAATATGTGTCCTTTCTGTTTTCTTCTGCTAATTTAGGCTTTTCTTCCATTTCAGAATAAAAAAAATGTTCAGCTTATTTTAGCTGTTATTAGCCAATTTCAGCTTTTTTCAGCAAGTTCTTCTGCAATAAGCATTCACACTGCATTTTTGCAGGAAATGCAACACCTCTAGTTTTGTTTAAATCATGTTCTGTGTCTCCTGGTTCCTTTCTTTTTTGGTGTCTACCCCTGGATCCAGATGTTCCTGCCTGGTGTTGTGTGTTATTTATTGCTTAAAAAAAAAATCACCATTTGTTATGTTTATCTTCTCCCTCCAGCTGAACGTGTGGGCTGACTGAGGCAGATGACCTTCACTTCCACCTTCTTGTATCAGAAATCTGTTTTTTGTTAAAAAAAAACACTCTCTCCTTTCATCAAGTTCACAACAAAATTGCATGTGTTGGTCTTATTAATGACATATTTGACCCTAAATGACATGTCACAAATTGGCTTCAAATAATAAACATAAACATTTTAGTTGCAATAAAATGTCTTTACGTTCAAGTCTTAATGCACTGTTTGGATGTTTGTTGTGAATTTAACAAGGAACGAAGCACTGCGATCCATGCGTAGCTACAAAATCTTTCTCCTATTAGTCAGTATTAATACAAATCAGTATAATACAAATGTATAAAAGAGTGTTTTGATGTGTAACTTCTGTTGGGAACAGTGAGGCCTGAGTCAAAGTCCGGACAAAAGGATGGACTAAAGTTCTGGAGAAACAAGTGAAAAAGTGTAAACTGGTGCTCAAACTACACGACTGGTCCATAAGAATCTGTGGGTTATCTGTGGGAGCGGAGTTTTCATGTTGCTAAATGTCGGTGTCACATATCAGGAGTGATTTAATTTATTGTTAATAAATTCAGAGTTGGAGACACCGTTCTCCTCTAATCTGTCACCAAACTGTTTTTTTTTTATCCGTACACAGACAACCTGCTCTGGTGGCTTCAAACGTAAGAAAAGAGATGAACTGTGGCAGCAGCACCGAGGTCTGAGGAGGGCCATAAATTAGTCTCCATGCAGTTTAACCTCAGAGTGGCCATGTTCCTGCAGCAGCAGCTGCTTTCAATCCACTCCTGACCACCTACATGGAGCGAGCTGCTCGCATCGCCCCCGCTCCGCTCCCCACCACACAAAATGATGTTGGAAACAAATTCACTAATGTTTGAAAAGTCTAAACTGATGAACTCTCATATACGTAGTTATACTTCTTGTACGTGGTGTCTGACCTCTTCACTGCTTGGACGGCCTTCACTCATGAACATCACTGGATGCTGTGTTTCATGGAATCCTGTTTTTGTGGGGATGGTTGTGTTTGGTTTGGAGAACAAACACTTGAAGTTCTGCTATTTTAGGAAAACTCCCCCAAAACAAATCAGGACATTTAAACGGTGAGCTCTGTCACCACCAGCTGGAGGGAACTGAACATTAAAACAACTGCTGCAGTCTGTTCCAAAAAGAGAAATATTGTGATTAATGACAAATATAAATTCTCGTGTAACATTTTCTTTGAAGAAATGTCCATCACAAATTTAAATTTGTTTCTGTCGGATTGCCTTATTGTTGCTCATTTACACAACGGTGCGTTTAATGACTCAACCTGCATCTTTAGCATTGTCTTCAATATTTAGAATTGTGGGATCACATCACACTTCTGTTATACTGTACAGTAAGTTTTTTGGTACACAACTTATTTAGCTATTTTTGTGTTATTTCAATAATTCATATTTCAGAATGTTCAGCTCATTCCTGCTGAGACTTTTAGTATTTATACAATTTAGACTTTTGAAAGATTCTGCTTTTCTCATTGAAAATGAACGGAGCTCTCTCCACATCCTTCAAACCCCGTTTACATTTTTCTGCTCATTTCAGCTACTTTAAAAAAAAAAATCTGCTCATTTCAGCAACTTTAAAAAAAAAAAATCAATTCTGCTCATTTCAGCTACATTTTTTTTAAATATTTTTCTGCTCATTTCAGCTACTTTTTAAAAATAAAAATTCTGCTCATTTCAGCTACTTTTTTTTTTTTACATTTTTCTGCTAATTTCAGCTACTTTTTAAAAAAACATTTTTCTGCTCATTTCAGCTACTTAAAAAAATCTGCTCATTTCAGCTACTTTTTTACATTTTTCTGCTCATTTCAGCTTTTTATTTTATTTTACATTTTCTGCTCATTTCAGCTACTTTTTACATTTTTCTGCTCATTTCAGCTACTTTTTACATTTTTCTTCTAATTTTAATGCCTTTTTGTTATTCATTTACCAATTTCCTCCTTTAGTGATTCCATCTACAGTATTATCTTTATCCACTTCTTCCTTTTCAGGTCACTGGTGCCCATGATGTCCATCAGTCACTGTGCAAGAGGCGGGGGACACCCTGGCCTGGACAGGTCTCCAGTCCATCTCAGGGACACAGAGACATACAACCGTTCACTCTCTCACTTACACCTGGACAATTTAGCTACTAATCAGCCTAACATGCATGTTTTTTTAATCTGTGAGAGGAAACTGGAGAAAACCCATACATGCACGGAGTGAACATGCAAACTCCACCTAGAAAGGTTCCTGGCTGGGATTCAATCCAGCAACCTTCTTGCTGAGGCGGCAGCTCAACCAACTGAGCCATCTTTAGTAATTCTGCCAATTTCAGATTATTTTTTTTGGTCATCTATTCAACCTCTCTACTTTTTTCAGTTTATTTTGTTCTGCTTTCAGTAAATGTCTGTTCAAATTAAACTCCCATTAAGTGTTGAGGGATGAAACCTTGTCAGACTGGTTTCTGCAACATTCTGACAGGAAATGCTAATTTTCTAGTTATAAAATCTTATTGACCTGGAGGTAAACTTAATTTATGAGTAAACAAATTTTATTTTCAAAACATAGTTTAATTTTGAAATGAAGATTTCTCCTTTAATAATAGTCAATTATCTTAAAATGCTGTAGAAATGACACCAAGCCGTAATGTTTTCTGTTCAACGAGATGGATTTGTGACAACGACACAAACACGACCACATCGGGGGTCAGTTTTTCAGAGTTTATTGTAAAAGACAAAACAAAACAGGAATTAATGAAACAGCTGGGGATGTTTTTGGTTTTGCATTTCTTATTTGTCTTTCTCCTTTTGCTCCTTTTCTTTTTTGTCTTTTTCAGCCTTGGCCTCTTCTGCCTCGTGACGTTTGATGAGTTCCTCCACCTCCTTCTGTTTCAGCACCTTGATTTTTGTTTTTCCATCTTCACGCGTCAAGGTGGCGATCTCAACTGTAAGGGTCAGCACGACACACATCTTGTGTTCATGTTTTGATCAGGGCAACTGAAAATCTTAAAATCTACCTTAAATTATAGACGAATGTGTGCAATATTAGTTTATTAGAGCTCCTATGTGACAGAACAACAAAGGCTCTGATGAAACAGAAGATTGTTTCAACCTTACCTTTCTCCGCTGAGAGCTTGCTGACATCCATAGTTTTGTTGAGGACTTTGACGGCTAAAGCCAGAGCAGAAGAAAGGGTCATCTCCCCCTCTTTGTAGTCCTGCTTCAACATGGAGACTGCAGCCTGACGCCAAAACATCCACAAATCAGACATCAAGCAAGGAACTACAGAATTACCGGTAGTCTGAAATTTTGACTTGACTTTTGCTCAAACAGCTACGATTTATTGAAAACTAAACCAAATTTCATGAGATTTCTCAAATCTGGTAACGGTTTCCTCCAATCACCAAAAAAGAAAGAATGGAGCTACAAAAACATTGTAATTTCACACCGCCTGTGTAAGGTTGGTACAAACTTACAGCACTGTTGTTGCCAATGCAGGTTGCTTTCCAGCCTCCATAGTTGCCGCTGGGGTCACTCTGGTACAGCTGGAACCCGTAGTGTTTGTCCCAACCGATGTAGAGCAGAGAGACACCGAATGGTCTCTTACCTGTGAAAACAAACGGCACAGGTGAGCCCCACAACATGTAGACTCAGACTGGACACCTCCAGCAACATGAAGCAGATGGGGTCAAACCTCCGAACTGTGTGTAGGCTTGCTTGATGTCACACAGAGCTGTCACCAGCTGCTCACAGGGTATTGGTTCCTGGTACTGCAATAAATACCTGGAGAGAAGTGGAACACAGCTGTCATGGCACATTTTGAGAAGTTATACGTGAAACGAGTTTCAAACCACAACTTAAAACAAATCTAGCTTGTTGCCATCTACGTTATTAATCCTCAAATTTCAACAAACTATCATTTTGAAGCTTTTGAGCTGGACCATTTGAAAATAAAATCTCAGCACTGGAAAAACTCTTTGTTGTGATTCAATTTGTCAATACGAGTTACATAAAATGGAAAAAATAAATAAAGTCAATAAAAGTGGTCGGCTGAGCTTCTTGTAGCACTCACCTCTGTGCAATTAGCCGCAGCTCGTTTGTCAGTACGTTTGCATCCGACGTGATCCCAGCAACACTGCACGCCATATCTCTAAAACAGTGAACACAGTCAAATTAACCTCCCTCTCCACAAATAAGAACGAACACTTTACTGTCAGAAAGCTATAAAGTCACACACTCGTTGAGCTTGTAGATCTTCTCGGAGAAAAAAACCTCATCCAGCAGTTTGTGGATGTTGCGTCTCTCTGCAGCTAGCAGCACTCCATCGTTGGCCAGAATCCCCAGGCACGTTCCAGCATGACCGATAGCCTCCATGGCGTACTCCACCTGGTACAGGCGTCCTGTAGTTTACAGGCAATGGGTTTATAGTAAGCAAAATTAAAAACTTCTTAGGTTAGTTAGTTAATAATATGTTACAAAGTTTAATTAGTGACCAAAAGCTTAATAAGATTGCCAAACTGAAGCTTGACTTCAGTGTTTTACCATAAGAAAAACAAAACAACAATAGTACCAACATTTCTCTTTGCAAATGTTTTCAGATTTGTAATGCAGTTCAAATCACAAATTTAGTTTGTCAGTAGTTGAAGCTTGTTCTATTTATTAAACAATAAGTGTTGAGTCCATTTAATATAGTTCAGCGTGGTTAAGAATTAAATAAAACCAGACTTGCCTTCAGGTGAAAATATGGTTGTCCGAGAGTCATATCTGCGAGACTAAACAAAAACAACATTATAAACAAGTTACAACTGATAAATATATTAATACAAATAAAATACTAGGAATTGTTGCAAGATATAAATGTAAGGCAGCTACTAACCATTTTCTCAGGTCACTGGGTGTATCATGAAAAACAAAAAAGGCGAGTTATTTATTGTGTTAAGAGCAGATATCGGGAGGAAAGAACATTAACTATTTTTATTACTATAACTGTCAGAACATCGCTAAAGACACAAGTAAAAACGCATTAAGTATTAAATTTACCCCCAATAAATGTAAGAAAAGGCTTCATAAAACATATAACACAGATTATCTCTGTTGTAGCTAAGTGCTGCACCAGAATGAATCTGCAATATCGCAGCGTGCTAACATGCTAACCGACCACTTCCTATGTAAAGTCTTTTAGTAAGACTAACCACACGACACAGGAAATAAAACGATGTGTAGTTAAAACCCAGCACAACAGATATTTCGGCATTACTTCACTGTTACCTGAAATTAAACCGTATAACTTGTCGCACGGTTACAAAAGACTGGAAGCTCCGCTGCTACTTTCAGTTTGATATTTTTCCTCGCATGTCCACCGGCGGCGTCCCGTCAGGAAACATGTCGCTCAGCAGCGCCACCTGTTAGCGGGAGGACCGATCAATTTGTCAAAAGATGTACATGTATCTGTAAAGAACATGATGAACTATAAAAGATAAATAACTATTTAATTCTAGGCACATTGTAAATGCTTGGATGCTCGTGCTTCTAAAAGCGACCAGAATAAAATCTAAGAACAAAGTTAATGTTTTATCAGAAGGTGGCGGTAATGCATCTAAAAGGATACCACCAGCTACCGAAGAAGAAGAAGAGTGCTTGCACCTGATTGGTTGACTGGGCAGCATGGCGTTTGAATGGGAGCAGGAAGAGTAGGCCACTGAGGAGGTTATTCGTCATTTAGTGAAGTTTGCTAGAGTTACAAGGGTTCAGATCACAGTAAGGCTTGGTTCGAGGACCCTAAATGTATCCAGTGTATGTCTTATAAATAAAAAAATTGTTTTGTAAAGGTAGGTCATAATTTGTTTATTTTCAGCAATGCTAATGCTAATTCTTGTCAACCGAACACCGGTTAGCCAGTCATGCGAACATGTTCCGATAGAAGCTAGTATATTTTATAAAACATCCATTTTTTTTAGATGATCGACTGTTTTATTATAATTATTGTCATTGGTTAAATACACGACTATTTCTTTCACCGGCTCGGGAACACCGTGTCCTCTGAACTCATTTGTTTTTGATATTGGGCTGTTGACAAAATCACATTTTTACTGAAACGTCACAAAAACACCACGAATCCATGTTGTCCAAGGCCACTTGTTTTCTTTAGGTCACTAATGTTAGCTTTAGCCTACCGTGACCTTTGATTTTATCATGTTGTAACCAGAGATAAGTGAATTATTACAGCCTTAACCTGCTTTAAATGCTCAGAGATGTTCAGATTAAAGATGGATGCATGTATAATCATGATCATTTGAGTAGATCTCCCGAGAGAATCAACTAATCATGATGATTACAAAATAATGTTAAAAGATTCAGTGCATTACTTTCATAATTACACCGTTTTATTGCAGTTTGAGCAGATGCTCACATTAAAAAAGTGATTGGTGTTTGTTTTCTTATTGATTTTTACTCAACTTGTTGGGAGCAGAATGAACTGAATCTGCTCTGTTGGTTAAAAAGTGGCACCAGTAGTTCTTTATCTGTGATCATATACATATTATTAGCTGTCAGAAGACCACTAGAATGTTAAATTATTATTATAATTTTACTGTGGCTGATCAGTGTAGTGGTAAACCATAATCCAGAATTAAATTTTGCAGTTTTCTACCTCAGGAGAAAATTAAATGTTTGAAAAACTCTCTGTTATTTTATACAGTCTGATGAGGGGCCGTCTACAACTGGCAGGATGCAGCAGAAAAGGAACATCCAGATCATTGAGTGGGAGGACCTTGATAAAAGGAAGTTCTACTCTTTTGGGATATTTATGACAATGACCATCCGGGCCACCGTCTACCCAGCGACACTGATCCGCACTCGGTTGCAAGTGCAGAGAGGAAAGTCGCTCTACAGTGGCACTTTTGACGCCTTCTTCAAGATTCTGCGGACGGAGGGAGTTCGAGGCCTGTACCGCGGCTTTATGGTTAACACCTTCACACTCATCTCGGGCCAGGCTTACATCACCACCTATGAGCTGGTGAGGAAATATGTTTCCCAGTATTCGGAGGACAATACGGTAAAATCGCTTGTGGCGGGGGGCTCTGCTTCCCTGGTTGCTCAGAGCATCACGGTACCCATAGACGTGGTGTCTCAGCAGCTGATGATGCAGGGCCAAGGGCAGCACCTCACTCGCTTTCGTCTCACCACCGACTCAGACACTGGAAAGGCAAAAAAGGTTTTTGGCCAAACCAGGAACATTATGACTCAGATTTTTGCTGCAGATGGCTTCCGGGGATTCTACAGGGGATATGTGGCTTCTTTACTGACCTATATCCCAAACAGTGCAGTCTGGTGGCCTTTCTACCACTTTTATGCTGGTAAGCGCCTAAACCAGTGTGTTTTTCCTTTTAACTTGATTTTCACGATGTGAGGTGGGAGCGTCGCAACAGACGAGGCTCAGAGGGAAAATTTGAATTACGGTAGTTTAAATAATTGTGATGTTGTAGTTTTCTAAATATCTGGGTGATATGAATGGTTTTCCCCCAGGCATTATCTAATTATAATTATACTCAGCACTTGTCAAAACAGAAAAAACTGATTGCTTTAGTCAGAATAGGAGGGGGTGATTTAGTTATACACACAAATACAAATTAATTATTTCAAGCATTGTGAGTGCAGTTGTGAAGTATTCGTCTTGTCCAATGCCAACAGAGCAGCTCTCCAAATTGGCTCCCAGTGACTGCCCCCACCTGGTCCTTCAAGCCATGGCCGGACCTTTAGCTGCTGCCACTGCCTCCACCGTCACCAACCCAATGGATGTGGTCAGAGCCAGAGTGCAGGTAGCTCAACATTTAACTTTAATATGTGTGTAATCATGTGTTCAGTTCTGTGGTGGTTGATCCCAACAGAAAACTGACTGGAAAGGCACAGTCTATCATGTTATTTAAATTTATCTATTTATCTGATACACTATAATAGTAATTATTTGGCTTTATAACTTGATACATAACTATGTTATTGTTAAAAAAAATTTATCAGGAAGCTTTTGTTGTCTCGTTCCAAAATATAAAAGCTGTTTCAAGGAGAAAATACAAAAATTAAATAAATGTGGAGGATGGTATTAGGTCATTAGCAGCACCATTTTAGAGGCTGCTGTGGCTGAGTGGTTAGAGCTGTCATCCTCCAATGAGAGTTGGGGGTTCGATTCCACCAGCCGTCATATGTTGAAGTGTCCCTGGGCAAGACACTGAACCCCTCATTGCCTCTGATGTGTGTCCCATCAGTGTATGAATGTGATAAAGCTCTGATTAGTCTCCTTGCAATGATTTGTGAAAGCACTTTACAACACAATCTGTGTCCTCATTTACCCATTCACACAGCACTCTACTATATATGTGCAAGAATAATAAGAGCTTGATCACATTCACACAGCACTCTACTATATACTGTATGTGCAAGAATAATAAGAGCTTGATCACATTCACACAGCACTCTACTATATATGTGCAAGAATAATAAGAGCTTGATCACATTCACACAGCACTCTACTATATATGTGCAAGAATAATAAGAGCTTGATCACATTCACACAGCACTCTACTATATACTGTATGTGCAAGAATAATAAGAGCTTGATCACATTCACACAGCACTCTACTATATATGTGCAAGAATAATAAGAGCTTGATCACATTCACACAGCACTCTACTATATATGTGCAAGAATAATAAGAGCTTGATCACATTCACACAGCACTCTACTATATATGTGCAAGAATAATAAGAGCTTGATCACATTCACACAGCACTCTACTATATACTGTATGTGCAAGAATAATAAGAGCTTGATCACATTCACACAGCACTCTACTATATATGTGCAAGAATAATAAGAGCTTGATCACATTCACACAGCACTCTACTATATACTGTATGTGCAAGAATAATAAGAGCTTGATCACATTCACACAGCACTCTACTATATATGTGCAAGAATAATAAGAGCTTGATCACATTCACACAGCACTCTACTATATACTGTATGTGCAAGAATAATAAGAGCTTGATCACATTCACACAGCACTCTACTAAATATGTGCAAGAATAATAAGAGCTTGATCACATTCATACACTGGATCAAACCCCCATCTCCTGCATTGGAGGACGACTGCTCTAACCACTCAGCCACAGCTGCCCCTAGTATTTTTAGTGCAAGCAAAATGTCTTTATTCGACAAAAGTTAAACACAACCATGTTGTAAATTATTACTGGTTTGTTTATGTCATCATTTAACGTTAAGATTGATCAGAAAATGACAAAAAAAAAATGACAAAATGGTTTCTTATGATTACTCATCACAAGGACTGTCAGCATTTCTAAACTGCATCTTGAAAACTGATTATTTTTCACTGTAGTTTTGTTGACTGAACAAAATGTGGAAATTGTACACATGCAAAACAAACTGTATAATTCAGTCTGTCAGCCAGACTGAGACTGGTTTGTTCTGGTTTGTGGTTGTAAATAATAAGACAACGTTGTGCCGGTTTAGGTTGAAGGGAGGACTTCAGTCATCGAGACGTTCAGGCAGCTGATCCAAGAGGAGGGCGTCTGGGGATTAACCAAAGGACTGTCGGCGCGCATCATTTCATCCACGCCCACTGCCATCGTCATGGTCGTCGGCTACGAGGCGCTGAAAAAACTGAGCCTGCGTCCTGAGCTGGTGGACTCGAGGCATTGGTAAAAAGCTGGACAACTACGGACCAGGTGCCATTTTTAACCCTCGTCTTTAACTCCAACTCCCTGAGAACGCTCGGGGTTAAAGACGGGTCGGTTCCAGATGAGACCGTGTGGGAACACGTAGAGTTATTTTAAACTTTGACGTTTTACATTTAGACTTGTGTTCGACCACTCTGTCCAACTTGTCGTTTAAACACACAGAGAGTTTTGGACGTGTTGCTGCTGATCCCGTTTGTTGCTGCAACAACGAAGCAGCAAAGCAACGTTGTTTCCACTTGAAATGTTTGGTCATTTTGATTTCAGTTATGTTCAAGTATCTGTTCGTTAAAAAGTGACACTGATTGCGTGTGTGTGACTGTGTGTGTTGTCCACCCTAACATAAGGTGTTTTGACTGAAGGTGGAGAGGTCATACATCTTAAAAAGACACTCATGTCAGCAGTAAACAAAAGTTTTTGGTGTTTTATGCCAATCTGACTTTTGATGACTTTTTTTAAAATTCTGTGTTATGGACAATCTGATTTTTGTTCTAAGTGAGTAAACACCAGCCAGAAGAAAGAGAATCTTTAACTTTTGTCATTTGGAGGTTTAAAGTTCTTCCATACATCACAAATATCTTAATACACATTTAGTTTGCAGTAATAATAAAGTTGCAGAAATGCTGGGTGCTGGTGGGCAGTATGTTGGTATAATTCATTTCCATGGTCTCTTGGTTCAGCCCTCAGAGAACATTCAGGAAAGCTAACAGTGTTTCTGGGGCAGCATTTGAGTGCAATGTTTGATCCTTGTTGGCACAAAATGTGATCACACACTGCTCGTTTGCAAATCATGTCTTCAGAGGAGCTCTGAACCTAATTTATTTGGTGTATGTCTTTTTCTTGGTTTTGGGATAGTAACCACTAAATATTTGTGATATGTTTTTGTTTCATTTAGTTTAAATTGATGCATTTGACTTGTGGCTCCTGCAGTTTGCTGCTTTTAAAATCTTATTTACAGAGATATAATGTACAGTAGTTCTAATTTAAGTTGAGAAAAGTGCAATTTGTAGAAATGATATTTTTTACATGTGATATTGGGCTCTGTCATTTCTTTTAATACAAAAAAGGGTTTAAAAAAATAACAAAATGTGGCTTTATTCTGTTAAGCGATCTGCTCCAGATTCAAAAGGAGCCATGACTGCACAGGTTTTCTGATCAGGCTGTGTCAGTCTTTTTGTGCGTCACTGAAAGTGTTGTGATTTTGTGATTAGTCCTCTTCTGTTGATGCAAAACACATGGGGTCAACTAATGTGTCGGTCTGATTTTTAGTTATTTCTGTGAGTAAAACACCTGAAATGCTGAACAAACTTCCTGCTGTGTGTGTGATCTCTGTCAGGAGCAGATCAGTGTGGCTGGTTTCTTTATACTGTAGATATAAACCATCATTTGGATATAATGTTGAAAGAAACAACTTGGAAATTGTGTTTTCTAATCAAGTCAGAAGTCTGTTTCCATATACAATTTATTCAGAGTACTTGTACATAATTTTTAATTATTTGTTCACATGAATTACTGAAAAAATGAAAACACACATGCATACATACAGGTACATACAGACACACATACATACATGCATACATACAGGTGTTGGTCATAAAATTAGAATATCGTGAAAAAGTATTTCAGTAATGTCATTCAAAAAGTGAAACTTGTACTGTATATTATATTCATTCATCACACACAGACTGATCATTTCAAATGTTTATTTATTTTAATGTTGATGATTATAACCGAAAACTAATGAAACCCCCAAATTCAGTATCTCAGAAAATTAGAATATTGTGAAAAGGTTCAATATTGGAGCCATCTGGTGCCACTCTTTTAACTCAAAACACCTGCAAAGGCCTTTAAATGGTCTCTGTCTAAAAACCGGATTCCAAAAAAGTTGGGACACTAAACAAATTGTGAATAAAAACTGAATGCAATGATGTGGAGGTGCCAACATCTAATATTTTATTCAGAATAGAACACAAATCACAGATCAAAAGTTTAAACTGAGAGAATGTATCATTTTAAGGGAAAAATATGTTTCAAAATTTCATGGCGTCAACAAATCCCAAAAAAGTTGGGACAAGTCCATTTTTACCACTGTGTGGCATCCCCCCTTCTTCTTACAACACTCAACAGACGTCTGGGGACAGAGGAGACCAGTTTCTCAAGTTTAGAAATAGGAATGCTCTCCCATTCATGTCTAATACAGGCCTCTAACTGTTCAATCGTCTTGGGCCTTCTTTGTCACACCTTCCTCTTTATGATGCACCAAATGTTCTCTATAGGTGAAAGATCTGGACTGCAGGCTGGACATTTCAGTACCGGATCCTTCTCCTACGTAGCCATGATGTTGTGATTGCTGCAGAATGTGGTCTGGCATTATCTTGTTGAAAAATGCAGGGTCTTCCCTGAAAGAGATGACGTCTAGATGGGAGCAGATGTTGTTCTAGATCAGGGGTCTGCAACCTGTGGATATGGAGCCACATGCGGCTCTTTGGTCCCTCTGCAGCGGCTCTTTCAAGCTTTGACCAAAACTAATATAAACTGAATTATATTTGTTGTTATACAAACAACCAAAAAGGTCTACTGGTAGTTTTAGCAGTTTTCCTATCATTTATTTTGCAAATTTGTGAAAACTGGAACACGTACAAGGAGTAAAACATACCTACTTTAACATTATTCTTTATTTCTATAGGCTTGCTTAATTTTTTTTTAACAATTAAAAAAATTACCTAGGTCTGCATAGTTCATAGTTTTTATTATTTAAAAAAAAACTCTCTTTAAAAGAATCTGGTCTTTTCATTTGTCTTAAATTGTAAAAATATAAATTATTAGTAATTTTATCTTTATGTCAACCCTAGTGGCCATAAAAAAAAAGCCCCTTCCAACAAAGTGGCCCATGGGCCACCAGTTGTGTAGCATGTTGTTGCAGCTCTAAACACTTTTAATTTAGTGAACAAAGGCGTAAAATGTCTCTTTTGATTGTAAAGGTTGCAGACCCCTGTTCTAGAACCTGAACATAGTTCTCTGCATTAATGGTGCCTTTCCAGACATGCAAGCTGCCCATGCCACAAGCGCTCATGCAACCCCATACCATCAGTGATGCAGGCTTCTGAACGGAGCGTTGATAACAACTTGGGCTATCCTTGTCCTCTCTGGTCCGGATGACATGGCGTCCCAGTGTTCCATAAAGAACTTCAAATCGTGACTCATCTGACACAGAACAGTCTTCCATTTTGCACACTCCATTTTAAATGACCCCTGGCCCAGTGCAAACGTCTGAGCTTGTGGAGCTTGCTTAGAAATGGCTTCCTCTTTGCACTGTAGAGTTTCAGCTGCAACGGTGGATTGTGTTCACTGACAATGCTTTCTGGAAGTATTCCTGAGCCCATTCTGTTATTTCCTTGACAGTGGCATTCCTGTTTGAGGTGCAGTGACGTTTAAGGGCCCGGAGATCACGAGCATCCAGTAGAGTTTTACGGCCTTGACCCTTACGCACAGCGATTGTTCCAGATTCTCTGAATCTTTTGATGATGTTATGCACGGTTGATGATGATAACTTAAAAGTCTTTGCTATTTTACGCTGGGTAACACCATTCTGGTATTGCTGCACTATCTTTCTGCGCAACAATGGTGGAATTGGTGATCCTCTTACCATCTTGGCTTCTGAGAGACACTGACACTCTGAGAAGCTCTTTTTATACCCAATCATGTTGTCAATTGACCTAATTAGTGTTAATTGGTCTTCCAGCTGTTCGTTATATGCTCAATTTCCTTTTTCCAGCCACTTATTGCTACTTGTCCCAACTTTTTTGGGATTTGTTGACACTGAAATTTTGAATCAACATATTTTTCCTTTAAAATTTTACATTTACTCAGATTAAACTTTTGATCTGTCATCTATGTTCTATTACGAATAAAATATTGACATATACCATCTCCACATCATTGCATTCACTTTTCATTCACAATTTGTTTAGTGTCCCAACTTTTTTGGAATCTGGTTTGTAGTTCTGTAGGCTACACAATCAGGGGGAAGATGACTTTGCAGTTGTCCAAAAGATGACCATTGACACCTTGCACAAGGAGGGCAAGACACAGTCATTGCTAAAGAGGCTGGCTGTTCACAGAGCTCTATGTCCAAGCACATTAATAGAGGCGAAGGGAACCAAACGTTGAGGTAGAAAAATTTGTACAAGCAATAGGGATTACCGCACCCTGGAGAGGATTGTGAAACAAACCCCATTCCAAAATGTGGGGGAGATTCACAAAGAGTGGACTCAGCTGGAGTCCGTGCTCCAAGAACCACCACGCTCAGATGTATGCAAAACATGGGTTTCAGCTGTCATGTTCCTTGTGTCAAGTGACTCTTGATCAAGAGACAGTGTCAGAAGTGTCTCACCTGGGCTAAAGACAAAAAGGACTGGACTGTTGCTGAGTGGTCCAAATGTTCTGTGATGAAACTAAATTTTGCATTCCCTTTGGAAATCAAGGTCCCAGAGTCTGGATGAAGAGAGGAGAGGCACAGAATCCATGTTGCTTGAGGTCCAGTCATCTACTGGTGTTGGTCCACTGTGTTTTATGAGGTCCAGGGTCAATGTAGCCACCTACCAGGAAGTTTTAGAGAACTTCATGCTTCCTGCTGCTGACCAGCTTTATGGAGATGAAGATTTAATTTGGCAACAGGACTTGGCACCTGCACACAGTGCCAAAGTTACCTGTACCTGGTTTAAGGACCATGGTATTCCTGTTATTAATTGGCCAGCAAACTGGCCTGACCGTAACCCTGTAGTAGAACAGACCGTGTCTCTGAACTGTCGGGGAAAACACCTGAATTCACTTTTTCACTGAAGCTCTCAAGTGAATCTCCTTTTCTCTGAAAACCTACAGTGAAGGACAACATGACTGTTTTATTACAGTTTAGTTGAATTAAGAGACACAAATCAGAAGACTTTCTTTAATTTGTGTTAATTCACAATTAATCAACACAATAACTTCAATATAATTATTAATCAGTTCAACATTTCTTTTCACTGCTATGCCGACGATACACAGCTTTACATCAGGACTGGATCATCCTCATCATCCCCATCTTCATCTTCACTCATTGCCCTCTCTACCTGCCTGGAGGAAATAAGGGCATGGATGAATCAGAACTTTCTTCAATTAAACTGCTCCAAGACTGAGGCCATAATGATTGGCACCCCTCACCAGGTACAAACATCAACTTTAACAACAATCTCCTTCTCTGGTCAAGACATCCCCCTCTCCACCTCTGTTACAAATCTTGGAATAAAAATGGACTCTCATCTTACATTTGAAAATCACATTAAGCATCTGTTTAAAACTTGCTTCTTCCATCTTCGAAACATCTCCAGACTTCGCCCATCTCTGACTTTTTCTGATGCTGAGAAACTCGTCCATGCCTTTGTCTCCTCCAGGCTCGACTACTGCAACTCCCTGTTTATTGGAATCCCTGGCAAAAACCTTCAGAAGCTTCAATATATTCAAAACAGTGCAGCAAGGATTTTATTGAGAGCTCGTAAATTTGAACATATTACACCCATTCTCCATAACCTCCATTGGCTTCCTGTCACCTACAGAATTCAGTACAAAACTGCTCTCATTACACACCAATGCTTACACGGAACTTCACCTGACTATCTAAAGGACATTCTTGCACCATATTCATCCACCCGGTCTCTACGATCACAGAACAGTAATCTACTTCACATTCCACGAACCAAATTAAGGACCATGGGAGACCGGGCATTCTGTGTGGCTGCCCCCCGCCTATGGAACTCCCTCCCTGACTACCTGAGAGCTCCACAGTCACTGGTTGACTTTAAAAACGGCTTAAAGACTTTTCTTTTTAAGCAAGCCTATTCTGCCTCCACATGATTTTATCTTTGATCTTAGTTGATATTATTATTGATTTTACTTGATTTTATCACTTGTTTTATTAGATTTTTGCTTTTGTTGCACTTTGTAGCACTTTGAGATTTTTATTAATGAAAAGTGCGGTATAAATTAAATTCATTATTATTAAATTCATTATATACTGTATTGATCATGGTTTATGCTGTTAAGGCGTTGATAACTTCTTCATATGATGAATCAAAGCATCACCTGTTATTATTCATATGAACAGTTATTTTTCAGATGTGAATGATCTTACTAAGCTGGTATATTTTTTCTATGCCAAAGTGCGAGAACATGTCAGAATGATCTTCCAGACTTTGTTTTAAATTGTTAAAGAGACACTATGATCACGTCTTTAGACTAAACTTGTCGTCTGTCTCCTTTTTCTGAAAACAAATCCCTCTACTCTCAAAAACAGATTCTGTTTTTGACACCTGCAAGTCTTCTGACGCATGCTGGTGAAGATTCTCAGTCGTCCAGGACATGATAAAATCAAAAAGGCATTCAATACAAGATCAACTGGACTTTATTTGTTGCAGAAGACATTTCGACCTCTATCCAGCTGGCTTTTTCAATTCACATTCACACAATTCAGCAAGGTTTAAACAGCACGTCAGCTGTGAACCATTCGAGTGTCACAGCTCCAAGCTGTGAACTCTTTCTGGAAGTTATCTTGAAAACCAAACCGGAGCTGAGGCTGTTATCACGGTGAAGTGGAAGCCGACTTGTAGCGAGCTGCTGGAAGCTGAACGCTGGTCGCCTTTAACCCGTAGCAGAACGGTTAATAAGGCTGGGACTAGTTTGCCGGGCTGAGACCAAAAATCTTCGCACAGGTAAAACGTCGATGGCCATTCGACCAAAAGTCGAGCGGAAGCTGCCGAGGAACTGCCATGGTTTCTGGTTAAAGGGGACCACATATAGGTCTTTAAAATTTTTATGTTATGTCTGTGTGCTATCTTGACAATATTAATTCATTTTAATACACAAAATAATTCTTAGATAATTAATTATACCCTTTTTAATTCTGCCATTTTTAACTTTCGTTTTGAACGACCGGTTTCTGATACAAGTTCTGAAGTCCACGCCCTTCAACGATCTGTTTACGCCCTCTGTAACAGCCAGTATCTGTAATGTGTTGTTGTTTTAAAATTAGCTCTTTTTTTATTACTCATTTGACTTACTGTTAGTGCTAGCTTAAGATAACTTACCGAAACCCGTCTGAGCGCGCCGCAATTTGCTGCTCCTTTTAGCATTAGACCACCCGAATCCGATGCTAATGTTAGCTTGTTCCTCTTCCGGTGTTCGCCAGCTCCGCTCGTTGCACGCGGCGATTTTGGGAGTTATCGCTGTTCCAGTCAAGACACACACAAAGTTCACCAAGTGTCTCCCGTAAATTAATCCGTAAGGAGAAGGTCCTCGCTGCTGCGAGGCTGCTAGCGAGGCTGTACAGTTGAAGCTCCGCTCCATCCGCCAGAAGAGGGTCCCGTTGCCGCGGGTCCCTACGCCGGGGGTCTGCTCGTTTAATTTTTGCCGGCTGCGCGTTGGGAGCGATCGCAAATACACTAAAAATTGAACTAAAACATAAAAATAACAATTATACTTTATTTATAAAGCCATTTAAAAAAACCACAGCTGCAACAAAGTGCTGTACACATGAAATTAAGAACATATAAACAAAAGATGAGATGAAATCATGAAAAACAACAGTCATGTGTTTAATACAGAAGTGGGTTGAGCCTAACCAGGGGTTGCTAGGTGAGGGGCTGGACTCAGGTTGTGGTGGGTTGTGGCTGTGGTTTGTGACGTCACAAACCGCAGGAAGTGAGAAACGAACCGTTTATATCACAGACAAATAAATCTACTTAGAGTAAATAAACCACTGGGTGCATTTTTTTGGCCTTAGGACAGTTTTTTTATGAAGTAAATACCCAAAGTTGAGTTAAAAAAAACATTAAAAAGTGAATTTTGCATGTGTGGTCCCCTTTAACACATATCAAGATAATTTCCTCTTCACTTCCTTTTATCTCCTCATACTCCATCTTTTTCCTCCTTCATGCTGAAACTTATCCTAAACTATATATTTTGCCAGTAACTAAACTTTAAGTTTGTGCCTGCAGTATAAGTAAATATGCCAACTTTTACTTGTCTGTTGTCTCTATGTTTAAATCTGTAAACTGTTATAGGAAACTGATTGATCAATCTATGTAAATATGTTGTGACGTAATTTAATGATTTGTTATTAAATGATTCTACCTTTGGTAGGTCAGACATAGTAACGTTTCCTGTCAAGTTACATATCACTGAGTCACAGATTTATTGAATATTAACCTGAAAAAGATGAGAACCCGTGAATTATGATAATTTGTGTCAGTCAAACTCTGCTCAAATTTACATCTAAAATATAAATAAGTCAATAAACTGACTAAGTGCTATATCTATTTTATTACAACCCCATAGAAAATATATTGTGTATTGTCAAGAGGAAGATGTGATACGCCAGACCCAACCATTCAGAAGAGCTGAAGGCCACTATGAGAGCAACCTGGACTCTCATAACACCTGAGCAGTGACACAGACTGCACTCCACGCTGCATTGTTGCAGTAATCCAGGTAAAAAAAGAGCAACAACTAAGTATTGATGCTGTACATGCTCTTACTTTTCATTTTCATACTTTTCAGTTGACCAACATTTCTAAAACTTCTTTTATTAATTGGTCTTAATGTTCTAATTTTCTGAGATACTGAATTTGGGATTTTCATTGTCAGTTATAATCCATCCATTATCTTTTACCTGCTTCTTCCATTTTTGAGTCACGGGGGTCGCCGGTGCTCATGTCCAGCAATCATTGTGTGAGGGGTACACCCTGGACAGGTCTCCAGTCCATCACAGGGACACAGAGAGACAAACAACCATTCTCTCTCACTCACACCTAGAGACAATTTGGAGTCACCAATCAGTCTAACATGCATGTTTTTGGTCTGTGGGAGGAAACTGGAGTACACGGAGGAAACCCACGCATGCACGGAGAGAACATGCAAACTCCACCCAGAAAGGCCTATGGATTTGAACCAGGGACCTGCTTGCTGAGAAGCAGCAGCTCTACCGGTTACACCACCGTGCTGCACCGTCAGTAATCATCAAAATTAAAAGAAAAACATTTGAAATGTATCAGCGTGTGTGTAATGATTAAATATACATATAATACGTACTGTACATACATATACATGCAAGTTTCACTTTTTGAATGGAATTACAGAAATAAATCAACCATTTTATGATGTTCTAATTTTATGACCAGCACCTGTATGTATGTGTGTGTGTGTGTGTGTGTGTTTATTGTTTACCAATCTTTTAAACTTGACCCTACAGCTCTACTCATCTTCAGCAGTTTCTGTATATAAAATGATGATTTCAGATCTTCTGCATCTTTCATCCCTATAATGTCCTCAAGGAATTTTTTTTTGCGTGTGTGTGTGTGTGTGTGTGTGTGTCCTTGTTTATGCTACGTCGTAAGGCCCAGTTTTCTGAGTTTTACCAAATTGTGAGGCCCAACTGGTTCTTATGGGGCCCAAAGCCCGGGCCCCATAAGAAGAAGTCCCGTTGGTGGGTTAGGGGTTAGGTTTAGGACTAAGGTGTGAATTGAGGATGTGTTAAGGTTAGGGTTAGGTATGCATTGGTAATGGTTAGGTTTAGGGTAAAGGTCAGGGTTAGGCTATAGAAATGAATGAAAAATGAATGGAAGTCAATGCAATGGCCCCACAAAGATAGTAAAACAAACCTGTGTGTGTGTGTGTGTGTGTGTGTGTGTGCAGATAAGGTCTAAGGGAAATTTTGATTTAGTCTCCGGCGTGTTAATGTGTTTTCTTGACATCCACATAACCGTGGGGCGTCTATTTATCTTGAGGGAGGCGACTCTGACACCAGAGGTCATATCTCATTACACTGTTTAGATAATGAGATGAAAGTGTTCAATGAGGCGAGCGCTTCGTTTAAACAGGCCTATTTTCTTATCTGAGGGTTTGATGTGTGATATTCCAGAATTAGTTTATTTTAATCTGCAATGTGCAGCTGAAGGTTTTAGTTCATATCATATACATACAATTATATAAAGGCAGTTTTACCTGTGTTGGGCGAGCTTTTGTTTTGAAGTCCACAGAACCAGAGCATGTTATAATTTGGCAGAAATCCACCTTTTTTTTTTTAGAAGTGGTCAACAGAGGGCAGCAGACAGAACTTTAGGTTTGTCTTCACATCTTTAAACTCCTCTTTTGGATTTAAACCCACCCAGACCCCAACAGACAACTACTGATGAATGAACCAAACAGAGGGGGGCTCTTTGAGCTTCTCTGACACTTCCTGGTGGGATGACGGAGTGCCAGCTCCTTCTCAGCTCCACACATTAATTATCAAGCCGTGTCTGGAAGGCACTTTATCAAAGAGATTGATGAGGGTCTGTCACAGAGGGAACAAATCTGACTTGGCCGGGGTTAGAGGAAGGGCCCCTCGTTTTCATGGGCTCTAAAGGTGGTGGCTGTGAGAGAGGGTGGCACCGGACTGATCTGTGAGCGGGTTGGAAAAAAGCTTCAAACTGTTCTATTCATGTTGATGGCTTCAGTTTGGGCACAAGCTTTGGTTGTTGTAGTTCCTACGTGCACAAAGCTGGGAAACAAACCTGAGGTCGAAACTCAGAGCTGCACCGAGCATGTGGTACAGTGTCCATGTAAAGAACCAGCTTGTGTGATTGAGTAGAGAGTTATCAGGATGTGTCTGGACTCG
>JBBPBX010022794.1:0-23891 GCA_038048925.1 Garcialebias charrua | reverse complement strand
TATGCAAAAACTCAGGACAGTATTACACTTTTATTATTTCATTTTATGCTTATGTTCATTAAATGTTTAGTGTTTTAGTTTTAGTGTTGGTGTAAATTTTCATACTTTTATACTACTATGCAAAAACTCAGGACAGTATTACACTTTTATTATTTCATTTTATGCTTATGTTCATTAAATGTTTAGTGTTTTAGTTTTAGTGTTGGTGTAAATTTTCATACTTTTATACTACTATGCAAAAACTCAGGACAGTGTTACACTTTTACTATTTTATGCTTATGTTTATTAAATGTTTCAGTGTTTTAGTGTTTAAATGGTTACTGTTGCACCGAGGGACTGAGAGAAACGCAATTTCAATCCTGTGTATGTCCTGTACATATTGCAGTTCTGACAATAAAGTTGACTTTGTCTTTGACTTAACTGTGCACATCCTCTGTCGCAGAATAATTCATACAATCTGCTCCAGATAGCTTTAATATGAATTCAGCTGCATGCATCAGCTCCCTCCTGAAAGCAGAGTTTCCACCACTCAGCAGATGCTGCAGTTTAGTGTTTTCATGGATGCAAATTTAATACATTACACACATTTCTGATAACACAAATATGAGTTGGCATGGACGAAACAAGCTCTCGCAGTGTATTAATATCCCCCAAAACTACATATTGCTCAGAGTCTGTGTATTTGGTGCATCACGTACCGAATTCTGCGACAATCGAGGCCATGCCTCCGTAGATGAACGGCTTCCAGTTCATGTTGGTCACCTCCGTGTCGGCGGCGGCTGCCTCCACCTGCTGCAGCCCCGCTACGAACAAGAAAAGGCCCAGGCAGAGGTCAACACAATGCTGCACCCTCTGACAGGACAGCATGTCGGCAAACATTAAGCTCCGGTGATGCTACAGATCTTCAAGCTTCCCCAGCATCAGCATCTCCCAGCTCACTGCGCCGGAAAAAGACGACCGCTACAGGCGAACACCGCAAGGAGAGCCGTCATTTGGTTACGGGCTTCCCATTGGCTGCGAGTTACGTCAATCAAACTTTGCAGCGATCCTATTGGCTGGGAGGAGTCGGCGTTTGTGACGATGCTAATTGTGTCACGAGACAGAAGCTATTTATCATTAAAGCCACTTAACATGACGATACCCGGCTTTTACTTACAGAATGGGAGCCTTTAAGGATTTTATATTGTTTAAATTAAATAAAACTGTGCACTTTAATAACCTTAACTAACGTCTCAACAGTGTATGAGTAGCTAACAGCTACTCATCTCATTACTTCTGGAAACAACTAGCCCGCTAGTTAGCGGTTCATCCCGGCACTTTAAAACAAATTATAACCTACCCCTCGAGTTGAGAAGGTCCTCAGCTTGTTATTTATCTTTATTTTCCATGACTCTGTGCATAATTGTGCGCTGACGTTAATAAGTTGTGAGCAGGGAACTTCAATCACCGCTACCGTTAGCTTCGCATCTCGGCTAAGGTCAAGCTAGCTATGACGCGTTGTAAAGCGCAAACTTCCGTTCGGCCTTTCAAAATAAGACTTCCTGTTCATAAACAAAATGGAAGAAAGGTCATCGGGGTCAGATTTTTTTAGACATTTTATTGAGGACAATTTTTTAAATTGTTTAAGCTTGGAAAAAATGCGGTCACGTATGTAAAAGATTATACAAAACCAACATATTGCATATGATTTTCAATTTAGTCTTTTTTGATAAATGAACAATATTGTGCAATAAATAAAAAAATCCACAAATTATGTGTTCACCTCTGAAGTACAGTACAAAAGTTTTTCTTGAGTCACTATTTTACATTTTTCAATTAGGCTAGTCTGGACAATCCTGCATCCATTGCTTTTTGTCTTACACGTCCTTTCTCATGTTCCTCCACATTCCTATTCTGGTAACATTTCAGCTCATTTAGACATTTATTTTGTTAGTTTTCACTAAAGTGTCAGACTCTAGTCACAAGGTACTGTCAGAAAAAATAAAATAAAAAACAACTCAGAATTTTATTTGAAATATTCACCTTACAGCGACAATCACAAAAATGTTGAAGAATTTCAAACAATTTGGGGGGTTTCTGAAGTAATATTCAGTTAACTCACATCTCATTTAGAAAACTGTTTTATAACTTTCAATATAGAAAAACAGACTTATTTACTCTTCCTTTTTAAATATAATAAGAGATGAGTAGAAGTGAACACTGATGGGGCAAGAAATATTTAAAAAAAAAATCATAAATGTTTCATTGTTCCTCTTTTTTTCTTCTTCTCTTCTTCGGGTTGTTTGTTCTCCTGGGAGGCATGTCTAGTTACAGCCTGAGTGAGAGAGAAGGTCAGGGGTCATTCGTCCAAACAGGAAGTGATGGCAAATCAGAGTGTGGTTCTAAACATCCGAATAACTCGCTGGTACAGTTGTTGGACAATAGAAGTGAGATTTCTGAAAGATGAAAAGTAACAGCTCTCAAATTGTTTCACACAACAATCCAAAACAGCTCTGTTTTTCTCTTTTGTTTTTAGGCTTACAAAACGTGAGGAACTTCTGTCATTTAGTTTGATTTAATGTGTCAATCAAAGAGACATCACTAATCTCACATTAATAACATCTGTTTTAAGTAAAGCTCCTTTTTGTCCAATTTAAAAACGGGCCTCAATGAAAGATTTGAGTAAATTTTCATGTTACCTGCAGGTAACATGAAAATTTACTCAAATCTTTCAGTTTACCAGTACTTAAAGTGTCACTGACATGATTTTTTTAACTATGCATAACATTGCTCAACACAAATATCTTGTATCATTCAACTATGTTCATTTTTGCAAACAAAATGATAAATTAATTTAATTTTGATTTTAAAGTGATTTTAAACTTTGCGCCATGTTTATTCACGGGAAATCCGATTACACGTGAATGCAACATCTGTGACGTAGTCTTGGGCAGAGGGCTCTGGTATTAGGTACGTCTATTTAATGGCGGACAATTTATAACCCGACGAATTTAGCAATCTAAGTTAAGATTTGAGCTATTTGTCTTCAGTTTGGGAAGCAGTAAATAGTTCGGGTGATGGAACAAGAAACAGCAGGATCTAATTTAGGTCTGCAGCCGTATGAGACTTACCTTTCAGGTGGAGCGAGTGGTGCAGCTTTATTTTGTCCAGTCTTGACGAAGTATTTCATCTTTTGGGAAAGTGAAAAGGCTCACTTGTTCACTGATGATATTAGAACACCCAAATGCGACACAACGTAACGGCATTTTTCAAGTAAAAAAAAAAACAACGTGAGCTGCAGACACGCAGACTGACAAGCCCAGGGCTCTGCCCAAGACTACGTCACAGATGTTGCATTCGCGTGTAATCGGATTTCCTGTGAATAAACACGGCGCTAAGTTTAAAATCACTTTTAAATCAAAATTAAATTGATTTATCATTTTGTTTGCAAAAACGAACATAGTTGAATGATACAAGATATATGTGTTAAGCAATTTTATGCATAGTAAAAGAATCATGTCAGTGACGCTTGTTAATTTACTCCACTTGAGTTGAGCGCTGTTAGACAAACAAAAAAAAAATAGTTTGTGTTCTTATGACAGGCCCAGATCACAATAATTTCAAAACTAACTAAATGTAACTGTCTGGAAATTTGTGTTTGGTCACTTTGGTTTGGGGTTGTTTTCTTGTTGTATCAAAATGTCTCGGCAATAACCCTGATACGGTTAGAAAGTCTCTTGTTTTTTACTTTTAAATGGTGCCATGTTAAAGGAAAACACATGTGTGGGTTGAGTTGCCTTTGAAAGCTACTGGTTCTTGTTTTGAGCTGCCCCAGGTGACCATCAGGTGTCGGACTGGTACCATGGATATCCCCTCTCTCCACAGTCTGGACCTGAACTCTGTCCTCCAAGATAAAGAGGCTCGGCCCCACAGAGCGAGGCTTATCAGAGACCACCTCCACAACCAGGGAGTGGAGAGGATGGACGACCTGCTGTTGGTCGACTCACCAACACCACCACACTGGTTGACCCAGGGCCAGTGATGGGAATGGGTCACCGTCTAACAGCAGTGTGTGACCAAGCTGGTGAGCAGCATGAAGAGGAGTGGCCACTTTGTTGTGGCTGTGTATGGTTCTTCCACATGCTACTGAGATACCTATTTATTAAACTAATAAATTGCCAGAACGTCTCGGTTTAACAAACTCCGTCCATGCAGCTCAGTAGAAACCAAACAAGAGTCAATCTGCTGTTTGGCAGAATAAATTTGGGTGAGCCCCATTCCCCTCTGCTGCTCAACCCAAAGACATATTTTTCTGACAAACACGGAACCATTTAAGAGTAAAAAAAACAACAACAAAAAAAACTTAAATTAAATTAAATAAAAAAAGAGACATAAAGGACACCTAAGGAGATATAAAGGAATTATGACAAGACATAAAGGACACATAAGGGGACATATAAGAAAGATAATGAGACATAAAGGACACATAAGGAGATATAAAGGATACATAACGAGACATAAAGGACATAACGACAACACATAAAGGACACATAATGAGACATAAAGGACATATAAGGAAACATTAAGGAGACATAAAGGAAACATATTGACATAAAGGACACATAACAAGACATAAAGGACACATAATGAGACATAAAGGACATATAAGGAGACATTAAGGAGACATAAAGGAAACATATAAGACATAAAGGACACATAAGGAGACATAAAGGACACATAAGGAGACATAAAGGACACATAAGGAGACATAAGGGACACATAAGGAGACATAAAGGACACATAAGGAGACATAAAGGACACATAAGGAGACATAAAGGGCACATAATTAGACATAAAGGACACATAAGGAGACATAAAGGACACAACGAGACATACAGGACACATAACAAGACATAAAGGACACATTTGAGACATAAAGGACACATAAGGAGACATAAAGGACACATAAGGAGACATAAAGGACACATAAGGAGACATGAAGGAGACATAACGAGACATACAGTACATAACAAGACATAAAGGACACATAAGGAGACATAAAGGACACAAAACAAGACATAGAGGACACATAAGGAGACATAAAGGACACATAAGGAGACACAAAAAAACGATGAGACATAAAAGACACATAATGAGACATAAAGGACAAAACGAGACATAAAGGACACATAATGAGACATAAAGACACATAATGAGACATAAAGGACACATAAGGAGACATAAAGGACACATAAGGAGACATAAAGGACACATAATGAGACATAAAGACACATAATGAGACATAAAGGACACATAATGAGACATAAAGGACACATAATGAGACATAAAGGACACATAATGAGACATAAAGGACATGATGAGACATAAAGGACGCATAATGAGACATAAAGGACACATAATGAGACATAAAGACACATAATGAGACATAAAGGACACATAATGAGACATAAAGGACACATAATGAGACATAAAGGACACATAATGAGACATAAAGGACATAATGAGACATAAAGGACACATAATGAGACATAAAGGACACATAATGAGACATAAAGGACACATAATGAGACATAAAGGACATGATGAGACATAAAGGACGCATAATGAGACATAAAGGACATGATGAGACATAAAGGACATGATGAGACATAAAGGACGCATAATGAGACATAAAGGACATGATGAGACATAAAGGACACATAATGAGACATAAAGGACATGATGAGACATAAAGGACGCATAATAAGACATAAAGGACATAATGAGACATAAAGGACACATAATGAGACATAAAGACACATAATGAGACATAAAGGACACATAAGGAGACATAAAGGACACATAACGAGACATAAAGGACACATAACAAGACATAAAGGACACATAAGGAGACATAAAGGGCACATAAGGAGACATAAAGGACACATAACAAGACATAAAGGACACAAGGAGACATAAAGGACACAAAAGGAGACATAAAGGACACATAACAAGACATAAAGGACACATAATGAGACATAAAGGACACATAAGGAGACATAAAGGACACATAATGAGACATAAAGGACATGATGAGACATAAAGGACACATAATAAGACATAAAGGACACATAATGAGACATAAAGGACATGATAAGACATAAAGGACATGATGAGACATAAAGGACGCATAATGAGACATAAAGGACATGATGAGACATAAAGGACGCATAATGAGACATAAAGGACATGATGAGACATAAAGGACGCATAATGAGACATAAAGGACATGATGAGACATAAAGGACATGATGAGACATAAAGGACGCATAATGAGACATAAAGGACACATAAAGGGACAAAAAGGTAAAGAAGAAAAAAAGAAGAAGAAAAAAACGAGTAAAAAAACTTTTCGCTAATGGAATAAGATTAACTGCCACAACAAAATCAATGTTAAGCAAACACAATTTTTCTTACGTTTTGTCCAAAGTTCAAATAGTTTGATTTCAAGTTGTTCCCTAAATCTCTCGCAGTTTTATTCTACAAAGCTCAGCAGTGATTTGTCACACTTGGGTCTGTCGATGCTTGACTTATAACAGGCAGGAACGCAGAGTAGAAAGGTAACCTCAATCAGTCACTGTGAAAAACGATACGTTCTTCTAAATAAATAAAAATAATAATAATAATAAATTCAATTGATAACGCACTTTTCATTAATGAAAATCTCAAAGTGCTACAAAGTGCAACAGAATTAAATGTCAATAAAACAATAAAACAATGAAATCTTGAACTATGAGCGCCAGAAGGCTCTGCTGGTAATATCTGTGTAGGCGTTCCCCAAGGCTGGTGTCAAGGCCCCACTTTAAGTCTTAAAACCTGAATCTCAAACTTAAACTCTGATTGTGTACAACTGTTCAAAGAAAAGAGCTCAGTCCAACTTTCTGTTGTTGTTGTTGTTGTTGTTGTTGTTGTTGTTGTGTGTGTGTGTTTTAGTCACCGAGCTCCAGTAGAGAAGATGTTGTTGCGGTTCGGATGGAGGCAGAAGAGCGAGGCCACGCATGAAACACAGCACAACAACAGAGACACCAGCCGGCGCTTGAGTGACATCTTCACCCTGACACGAAACAAACATGAGCTCAATAAAAAGACCAAACGTTCAAAATGTTTTACCTCCTTCTACATTTTCACAGAACATTTTCATCCACGTTTCAGCAAACAGGCACACCGTTACGCCTTTATTCTGAAACCAGATTGTTTCAGTCGCTCTGTTGTGTAAAAACGTTTCCATCGTTACCTGAAGGATCCTGAAAACCTCTTTCCTCAGATCCTCTGAAGGTCTCGTCACTTTGGTTCAGCAGTTCTCCAGAATCTCCTTCACACCAAATCCCAGGACCAGGTGGACCCACAGGAACCCCTCTGAGGTGGAGCAGTTGGGTGTCAGACAGTTCAGGCTTCCCGGGTGCTGCTGGGACCCAGGCACAATTACTGCTGAGCCAGGCTTTGTGTTGAAAGGTCCTGAAAGGTCTAGCAGGGGGAGTGACGCCCCCACATTGTGTGTCTGACCTGTTCTATTTCAGAGGTGAGGGTGGGTGTCATGAAAAGCAGATCTTTCCTCCCATGCTGCTCCCGTTCAGCCAATCAAAGCACTGAACCATCTGGTTTTTGTTAGCAGGCAAAAAAATATGACTGAGGTTTGAAAGGAATTCCTGAAAACTACAGAAACAAACAACGTTAGAGTAAAAACGTACAATCAAGATAATAATTATGTAATAATATAGGCAGGGTGTCAGTTTTACTGATTTACCTATACTTAGATGTAAATTTGAGCAGGGTTTAGACTGACACAAATTATCATCAATAATTCATGGGTTTTCACTTTTTCAGATTACATTTTAATTCTGTGACTTGGTGATGAGATGTAAGACATGAAACATTCATTTATGTTGAAACAGCAGAACTGAATCATATAATTAACAAATCATTAAAGGGGACCACACATGCAAAATTCACTTTTTAATGTTTTTTTACTAAACTTTGGGTATTTACTTCATAAAAAAACAGTCCTTGTGCCAAAAAAATGCACCCAGTGGTTTATTTACTCTAAGTAGATTTATTTGTCTGTGATTAAAAACGCTCCGTTTCACACTTCCTGCGGTTTGTGATGTCACAAACCGTAGCCAATCACCTCAAACCTGAGTCCAGCCCCTCACCTAGCAACCCCTGGTGATGCTCCACCCACTTGAGTATAAAAGATGTCACGGTTGCCTAGCGGTTTAGGAGCTGACCTGGCGGTCATTTATTCATTTATTTAGCCCATGGGGGGCTAGGGGTTTGCCCTGCTCCAGCCATGCAGCACATCTCGAGTAAAACCAGAATGTTTTATTACCTTGTTTGAATGAACTCTGTCTCGTTGAAACTGTGCACACACACTCTAGCGGTTTGGACTTGTTTCTTATATGATGAAGGACTACTGTTGCACAACTGTCAGTTTGGTTGAGCGGTTACGACACTTGACCGCCACGCAGGAGAGCGGAGATCGCGTCCCGTCAACGGCATCTTTTTTTTCCCCCCCTTTTTTTTAAAGCCTTTTGTTTCGGAGAAATCGGGGTGAGACTAGAAATATACATCGACATAATAATACTTTATAATTGTTATTTTTACGTTTTAGTTCAATTTTTAGTGTAATATCGCTCCCAACGCGAAGCCGGCAGAAAACTGTGCACACACACACTCTCTTCGCGTAATGAGTAATAAAAAAGAGCCATCAAGCACCACTGATCGATATATTTTCAGATTAGCAACTTATTTATTTTAAGAATACCTTTCACTTCATCAAAATCTAATCAAAACTTCAGCGTTCTAAATGTAGGTGGTTGTGATTATTTCTTATACGACGAAAGTCTGTTTTTGCACAACTGCACGGTTGGCCCAGAGGTAATGAACCGGACTCGTCATCCGAAGGACACAGGTTCGCGTCACGGTCGCGGATTTCCTTTTTTTTTTTTTTTAAGCCTTTTGTTTTGCAGACCGCCGGCGAAGACACCATCTGCGTGCGGGAGTTGTTGCGAGCTACTGACTTTTGACGTCCGGGGGTCCGGTCAAAAGTTGCCTCATGCGGATAAATTAACTGGAGACATTCTGTGAACTTTGTGTGTGGACTGAAGCACGCTCCAACAAGCGCCGCATGCAACGAGCGGAGCACACCGCCCGCTCGGAGAGGAAAAGCTATCATTAGCCTCGGAGCTAATGCTAAAAAAAGGAGCTGCAAATGGCGGCAAGCGCAGAGGGCTTTTGGTAAGTTATCTTAAGCTACTAGCACTAACAGTAAGTCAAATGAGTAATAAAAAAGAGCTAATTTTAAAATAACAACATATTAGAGATACTGGCTGTTGCAGAGGGCGTAGTTAATGTAAATAGGTCTTTGTAGGGCGTGGCTTTCAGACCTCATTATTCATAAACCGGTCGTTTAGAACGGAAGTGAAATTTGGCAGAATTAGAAAGGGGATATTTTTTAATCTAAGCATTATTTTGTGTATAAAATTGACTGAAAATGG
Source organism: Garcialebias charrua (assembly GCA_038048925.1). Lineage (NCBI taxonomy): Eukaryota > Metazoa > Chordata > Actinopteri > Cyprinodontiformes > Rivulidae > Garcialebias > Garcialebias charrua. Next base: position 14,358 of record JBBPBX010022794.1, on the reverse strand, counting down.
TCTGGATAGCCCACAGATAAACCACAAAAAATTATATATCCTACATTTGGTCCCCTTTAAATTACATCACAACATGTACATGGATTGAGTGATCGATCAGTTTCCTATAACTAACGGTAGACAGCTCAAATTTAGATACAACAGACAAGTAATAAGTTGACATATTTACTTGTTCTGCAGGCACGTTAACTTAAAGTTTAGTTAACTGGCTTAAGAAATAAAGTTTAAGGAGAAAGTTTAGGAGGAAGATGGAGGATGACGGATGGAGGGAGTGGTGGGTTTAACCAGGAAACATGTCAGCTCTCCGGCCGATCTCGGCTAGCCGTCGGTCCATTTGGCAAAACATCTAACGACTTGTTACCTTCAAAGATGATCAATCTTCTCGGGTCCAGTTGTCCGTGTTCACCGTTTCAGTGTCTCCTGACGTCCGTGTTAATCAGACCAGAAAAGCAGGTTTCCTGGTTGGTTTTCAGAATAAAAGTGTTCCTTGAGAGGAACATTCATTTTGGTGGAGCTTTAAAGCTCAAGGTCGGGTTTCAGCTAGCTTGCTGAAACCGTTGCTGACGGGGTCTTTGACGCTTGACCACGCGTCCATCAGCTTTTTAGGAGAAAAACTTCCAGCTCAGTTCTCTCGTTAGACTGAAGAAAAAACAGGAAGTCAGAGTATTTGAAGCTGACTTGACCCAGAAACATAGTTCTTTCTGATTGGGCCTGTGGAGCCAGGAGAGTCATGAGAGTGACATCATAATAGTTAATTAATAATAAGATGTAAAATCCTGAAACGTGCTCAGAAATAATCAAAGAGACATTTTACGACAGAGATGTTTGAATTTAGCAGGTACACACAGAACCTGCAACTTCACAAACTTCTAAAATAGAATTGGTGATTATTGGGCTTTTATTTTGGTAAATATGGCATGTCTTTCCAATGACGGCTCATATTAGGGGTGTAGGGAAAAAAATGATTTTTTTAAACAATCTAGATTCTTAGTCCTGCGATTCAGAATCGATTCTAAAAGCCCCAAAATCTATTTTTTTTCATTAAAACCCAAAAGATAAAGAAAATAAAACCATATCTCATAGTGTATGAAAGAATACATAAAATGAAAGGTGACAGAAAGAAGAAGAAATCTTATTTTATCTGCACCTTTTTTCAAAAACAAAACAAGTTCAAACAATCAATTCAAACAATAATCTTCTATAAGTAACAGAGCAAAAAGCTAATACAGCACTGTTATTTAAGTTACAGAATTTAATGCATTCCTGTATTATTTGTTCCTATTTTTGGTATAAATATCAAACGATGCAAAAAATTTGATACAATGAGGAACTTAAAATTATTGTTTTGAATAAAGGTTCTATTTGTTTACATTGTTGTTTATTCTTTTCAGCTTGTCAGTTACAAAACTGAAACTAACTTTATTACCATTTTAATAGAAAAATCGTTTCTGAGTCAAAAATCGTTTCTAAATTGAAAAATCGATTTTGAATCGAATCGATTCTCCAGACACAGAGATTCGCACCCCTAGTTCATATATGTAGAGTTTTATTTGTTTAGGAAACAATCTGATAAGTCCTTTTTACTCGTGACCACCTGGTTCTCTGCAGCTGTGTGACCCGTGCAGGTACTGAACAAGCAGCAGGCCGATGTCCGTCGTCGCTGAGGGTCTAGGGTCATACTTTAAATAATGTAAATTAACAATTACTTGAAACCACATAAAATGATTAAAAAAAAGAAATTTAAAGCTGAATAATTATAGTTCTTAACTATGTTTATGTTTATGTTTATGTTTATTAAATTTGTTCATTTTTTTACAAAAGAAACAATACAAGGCAATCTCATAATGATAGTGTACAAAATGTAAAAAAATGAAAGGTGGCAGAAAGAAGAATAAATCTTATTATATCTGCCCCTTATCTCCAACAATCAGATTTAACAACAGTAGTCAAACCATGTAAACAATAATAATCTTCAACCAACTTTTTCCAACAATCAGGTTAAACAATAATATTCTTCAACCAACAGTACAAAATGACTAACTCTTTCTAATTTTCTAACTAATACTAATACAGTACAAAATGACTAACTCTTTCTAGTTTTCTAACTAATACTAATACAGTACAAACTGACTAACACTTTCTAATTTTCTAACTAATGCAATACACATTACGTTATTTCACATATATTTTTTTAACATATTTGTTTTGATCATTTTTTTAAATGTAAACATTGACTTGGCATTTTTAACTACATTCTCCAAGCCATTCCATAATCTAATTCCCTGAATTGAGGTAGAACGTCCCTTCAAACTGGTTCTGAATTGTGGTTTTACAAACAACTCTGTTCCCTTAAGATTATAACAACTTTGTCTTTTAACAAAGTGCATTTGGATATTTAAAGGTAATGCATTATTTTGAGCTCTATACATAACTGATAAAATATTATAGTCTACCAAATCATGGAACTTCAGTAATTTTAGTTGATAAAATAATGTACTTGATGGATGACGGTAATGCTTTCTAGTGATAATTCTTACAGCTCTTTTCTGTAATACAAAAATAGGCTTTGTGATTGTTTTACACGCATTCCCCCAAACATCAATACAATAGATTAAGTGTGGAACAATGATTGTGTTATACAACAAATACAGAGCCTTATCATTCAATAGGTCTCTGACTTTGTACAGTACTGCTATCGATTTAGCTATTTTTATTCTTACAGAATTTATGTGTTGTTTCCATGTCAGTTTGTCATCAATGATAACACCCAAAAACTTCACCTCACTCACTCTACAAATCTCAACATCCTCAATTTTGAGTGGAACATCAACAGTTTTCTTTCTATTACCGAATATCATGTAATTAGTTTTCTCTAGATTTAATGATAATTTATTTATTTTAAACCAAGTTTGTATCTTTACAAATTCTGTCTTTATCAATTCTAACATTTGTTCTATATCTTCACCTGAACAGAAAAAAGTGGTATCATCTGCGAAAAGTACACATTTAAGGAGTCCTGACACATTTACCAAGTCATTCACATATAAAATAAAAAGCTTTGGTCCAAGTACAGAGCCTTGGGGAACTCCACATGTGATATTACAGAGGTCAGATCTTACATCATTTATTTGTACAAATTGTTTCCTATTTTTTAAGTAGCTAGATACCCACTGTAATGCTGGTCCTCTAATACCATATTTGTTCAGTTTTTCAAGGAGAATGGTGTGATCAATAGTATCGAATGCTTTTTTTAAATCAACAAAGATACTGATACAATGTTGTTTTTGATCGACAGCAGTAGTTATTTGTTCCATTAATTCCATGAGAGCCATTGATGTAGAGTTTTTTGATCTAAACCCATACTGACTGCTGCTTAGAATATTTTGTTTATCTATAAATTGGTCTAGTCTGTTTACAAATAGTTTTTCAAGAATTTTTGAAAACTGTGGTAACAAGGATATAGGTCTATAATTGTTGAATACACATTTATCACCATTTTTAAAAAGAGGAACGACCTTAGCTACTTTCATATTATCTGGAAAAATTCCTGTTGAAAATGATAAGTTACATATGTATGTGAACGGCTCAATAACATGGCTCATTATGTCCTTTACAAACATCATATCCATGTCCACCCAGTCTTTCGATCTCTTGTCTGTAAGATGTTTTACTACATTCATTATTTCCTCTTTGTTAGTTCCATTTAGGAAAATACTATTTGCACAACCTGTAATTGAGTGGATCATATTTTTATCTACTTTTGGTATCTTAGCTGCAAGGCTTGATCCAACATTCACGAAATATTGATTAAATCCATTTACAATTTCATTTTCATCATGAACTTCATCGTTGTCTTTTACAAAATATTTTGAAATACCAGTTTTTGCTTTATGATTCTTCAGTACACCATTCATTACTCGCCATGTTGCTTTCATATCACCATTAGTTTTATCTAATAATTTACTATAATATTCTTTCTTATGTTTCCTTATAATCCCTACTAATTTATTTTTATACTTTTTATATTTTTCTTCTGCGCTCTGACTTCGCAATTTCAAGAAACATGAATACAAATAATTCTTTTTTTTACATGCATTTCTTAACCCTTTTGTCATCCATGGTTGATCATTTGTATTTCTCTTTGTGTAATTTGTTTGCACACAATTCTTTTCATACAGGGTTTCCAAGATATTCATAAACTCATCATATGCCCTGTTCGTATCATCAACTATGTAAATGTATGCAATAAATCGCAAAAGCTGAACTTACAATGTTAAATAGAATCATATTGAAATCATTACCAAAAAAATAAAATTCCACTTAGGGGGCCCCCTAGTGGCCCTGGGGCCCTAAGCAGCCACTTAGTTTGCTTATGCCTTGGGCCGGCCAGGGCTGAGGTGGTTCATCTCTGATTAGGACACCTCCCTTCACAGGTGGCTCGTCCTGCTGGCAGGAGGCCCCGAGGAAGACCCAGAACTCTCTGGAGGGACTGTTTTCTGACCTGGGAACCCCTCGGGGTCCCCCAGGAGGAGCTGGAAGCTGTCGCTGGGGAGAGGGAGTTCTGGTTTCTGGACCCGTTACCTCCTCTGACTACAGAGGAGTGTGGAAGATGGAGATGAGAGTTTTCATGGCTGGAACTAAACAGACAATGAAAGTAAACCTGTACCAGTGGGAGGAGTTACAGTGTGGACACGAACAGAGGGAGGTGTTTGTTTGTTTGTTTGTTTGTTTGTTGTCTGAAGCAGCACAAAGTGACGGACTCTGGCGAGTGGAGGGAACTGTTTTTTCTACCACCAGGTGCAGAAGTGGAGCCAGGGGGTGGCCGATGGTGGCCTTGGCCTCCATAGATTAATCTTCGGCAACCTCAGTCATTTGAGGAAACTGAACTTTGAAGCAAAAAATAAAAACTAGAAAGCAAAGTTTCCTCAAACAACATGTGTGGTCAGTTTACATATGTAAATGGTGGCAGCCATCTTGGATTTCAACACGTTAACCCAATTTTTGTTGGGACCGTTCTTACGCCTAAATGCAGCCACACACAAGAACAGAAGTTCACATGTTTATATACAATTTGGGTGGCAGCGATCTTGGATTCTAACATGGCAAACCCAATTTTTGAAAGGATCCTTTCTTGTGTCTACACGTCGTCACACCTCATTCAGTTTTCAAGCTGTGCACACAGCTGCACGGATGCATGGAAGACGTTTCCCATGTCCCTCTTCGCTCAGATGTCTTCCTTGTAGGGACGCATGTCAACTGCTGTGACAGTTTTCAACTTATCTTAATGAGACAGGGCCGGCCCAAGCCTCCATGGGGCCCTAAGCGGAACTTAATTTGGGGCCCTCTATTTCTGCTAATAATGTGGATTACTGCAATGAACAGTCAGATGATCAGATCAGTCACCCACCTAACATAAACTCACTGCAACTCTGACGGCCCTGTTTACATTATCCTATATGTATAAATCATGGGACACTTAAAGTAACAAAAGAAAAAAAATCACCAGTATGCAATGTTTACAGTAAAAGTGTCATCTGGTTCATTATCTGTGGTTCCAAAGAATCTCAACAGTAATGTTCAAAATACAGTAATTTGTAGTGCAAGATCAACAACAAACTGCATAAAAATAAATAATATTGTGCAAAAACAGACAAAATAAAATAACAAGGAAATAAATAATGTAATGAACAATTACTTGAAACCACGTAAAATGGTTAAATAAATTTAAAGTTGAATAATTAGTTATTAAAACTATGTAAATGTATGCAATTTATAAAAGCTGAGCTTAAAACCTTAAATGACCTTTACTCACACATTTGACCTGTTTATGTTACTTATTCCTTAATACTGTACTTCACAAACCTCATAAAACCTGTGCTTCCACTTAGGGGGCCCCCTAGTGGCCCTGGGGCCCCAAGCAGCTGCTTAGTTTGCTTATGCCTTGGGCAGGCCCTGAAATGAGAGATTTGTTTGGTCAAACCTTGAAAAAAAAATCAATTTGTTAGCACCTGTTCACTTTTACACATATTTAAAGTTGTATTTTTGTTTTTAGTTAAAAGCACCATTTGCTGTTTGAAAGTATGACATAAGTTGCATAAAATAAAAACATGTAGCACCCTGATGCATGCTCAATAATCCAGGTAGAAAAATCTAAAAAAGCGAAGTCTGGTCCTCTGGACATTCAAAAAATAAAACAAAACAAAATGTAGAAACGTTTCGTCTTTCGTCCGAAAGACTTCCTCAGTCTGAGAAGCTGTATTCAGCTCAGTCTTATAAATAGCACCCTCCCACAGTGGATCAACCAGTTGGCTGATGACAGCCTGAAACCAGCTGCTCACATGATCAAGGAGGACCATCAGCCTAACGATGGATCGNGCAATGAACAGTCAGATGATCAGATCATTCACCCACCTAACATAAACTCACTGCAACTCTGACGGCCCTGTTTACATTATACTAAATGTATAAATCATGGGACACTTAAAGTAACAAAAGAAAAAAAAAATCACCAGTATGCAATGTTTACAGCAAAAGTGTCATCTGGTTCATTATCTGTGGTTCCAAAGAATCTCAACAGTAATGTTCAAAATAATTTGTAGTGCAAGATCAACAACAAACAGATGAGTTAGATGCATAAAAATAAATAATATTGTGCAAAAACAGACAAAATAAAATAACAAGGAAATAAATAATGTAATGAACAATTACTTGAAACCACGTAAAATGGTTAAATAAATTTAAAGTTGAATAATTAGTTATTAAAACTATGTAAATGTATGCAATTTATAAAAGCTGAGCTTAAAACCTTAAATGACCTTTACTCACACATTTGACCTGTTTATGTTACTTATTCCTTAATACTGTACTTCACAAACCTCATAAAACCTGTGCTTCCACTTAGGGGGCCCCCTAGTGGCCCTGGGGCCCCAAGCAGCTGCTTAGTTTGCTTATGCCTTGGGCAGGCCCTGAAATGAGAGATTTGTTTGGTCAAACCTTGAAAAAAAAATCAATTTGTTAGCACCTGTTCACTTTTACACATATTTAAAGTTGTATTTTTGTTTTTAGTTAAAAGCACCATTTGCTGTTTGAAAGTATGACATAAGTTGCATAAAATAAAAACATGTAGCACCCTGATGCATGCTCAATAATCCAGGTAGAAAAATCTAAAAAAGCGAAGTCTGGTCCTCTGGACATTCAAAAAATAAAACAAAACAAAATGTAGAAACGTTTCGTCTTTCGTCCGAAAGACTTCCTCAGTCTGAGAAGCTGTATTCAGCTCAGTCTTATAAATAGCACCCTCCCACAGTGGATCAACCAGTTGGCTGATGACAGCCTGAAACCAGCTGCTCACATGATCAAGGAGGACCATCAGCCTAACGATGGATCGTTAACACCCTGATGGTTGTTTGCTATTCACAGAGGGCTGAGTGATACTAGCAATAACAGCATTGTAAGAGGGGGACAGTTGAACCCGGAGGCCTCCACCTCTGTTTAATGATGGACGGTTTCTTTTCACAAAGATGGCCTCCTTTACTCCTCTCTCAAACCATTGTTCCTCTCTATCAAGGATGTGAACATCTTCATCCCTGAAAGAGTGACCTCTGACCTGGAGATGAGTGTAGACCGCAGAGTCCTGACCTGATGATGTTGATCTTCTGTGCTGGGCCATCCTTTTGGCCAGTGGCTGTTTAGTTTCCCCGATATAAGACTGATCACCCTCCTGACACTGAACAGCATACACAATATTACTCTGTTTGTGCCGGGGGACTGGATCTTTGGGATGAACCAGTCTTTAATGTATTTTGGGGTTTAAAAGCCACTGGGACGTTGTGTTTAGAAAATAAACGTCTCAATGTCTCTGAAACTCCTGCAACATCTGGAATGACCACTGGTCTGGGTCTGGGTTCCTTCTTTTCACCTGATGGCTGGCTGGAGTCCTGTTTGGGTTTCTTCTCTGCTTTCAGGAAGGCCCAGTTAGGATATCCACATTTCTCTAGTCTAGAGCCTGTTTTGTTTGTGATTTCTCCTTCTGTCTGGCTCCTGAGTTAGTGGGTGGATGAATGAATGCATATCACCCATCCTACTTCAAGCCTGGCAGTTCTTCTAATAAAAGGGAGTGAAGTTGGCGTGCAAAAAGGGCTAGCTCAGAAAGGAGCAGAGTGACCTTGTGGAGAAATCCTCCTAAAGCTACTATGAAGATGAAAACATGTTTTGTTCAGATGAGAGTGAAGTCAGACTTCTTTACAAAGACACACACACCCAACACATGCACACACACACCTCAAAGAATAAGATGAGGCCACTCAGACAGAAACGTTGAAGTCTACCGTGAGGCTATGGCCCAGCCGTCCGGCCTGCATTGATGATGATTCTCATCTGAGTTGAAAGCGGCTTCCCAACTCGTGTCACGGTGAGAAATTCTTGTAACATCAATGCCTTGTTGTGTGTGCTGTTCTTTGTGGCTGGGTTTAATAAATGACACAATGATCCTAGAAGATAACAGTTTGTGTGTTGCTTGTATGTTTATTGTACATCTGAGGTGATTTGTACAACTGTATGTGTTTTTACTTTTTTCTGTCACAGTTTTCTTTAATAAATGACATCATTATTGTTAAGGGAATCTGTGTTTGTTTTCTTCCAAACCAGTGAGTGTGCCTACCTTTCACGAATCTGAAAAGATGATAAAACATTAACCATTTGGGTTGATCTGAAATATCATAGAACATTTTGGCGTCACTTGCATAGGATTGATGATGGGATGCACACACGGTGCTGTTTGGAAGGGGAAAAAAAGGAAAAAGTGTGTCTGTGGAAGCTGGAAATAGGTGTGAGTCCTATTTCAGCTTGAAGCGGGTGGGAGTCCCGTATGTTTTGGAAGTGGATGGATTTCCCGCTGTTGAGAGCTGATCAGAGGTGTGATTCCCCTGTCAGCAATTTAAGTCCTGTCGTTTTTGACCAGCGTTTTGGGGGATGCCATGAAGCTGTGTTTAGAAAACAGAGATGTGTAACAATTGCCGAAGCAAGCAGCCTTAAAGAGAAGGAAAAAGAGCAGAAAGTAACAGAAGATGTTGTGCCAGGGTTAACCCCTCGTTGTCTCATCTGAAAAGTAACAGAAGATCTGAAACACAAGTATTTTACCAGGGTTAAAAGAAAAAAAAACCTTGTTGTAATAAGACAGGTGATTTATTTTTGACAGCTTAGTTGAAGAAAAAAAAAGAGGAGCAAGCGCTTTTATTAGAGTTGTAGCGAAGCTTGTGTATGTGTCTAGGAAGCCGCGTGAGAAGAGACTGTTGAAGGCACAGCTTGATAAAGAACAGAGAAGCAATTCCTGCAGGTCAGAAAGCTGTCCAGAAGTTTGAAGTATCAGAGGTGCATGTGTGCACCTAGGAGAAATGGAAAAAGAGTGTGTGCGAGTTTTTTGTTGATGAGGTTGTTTACAAGAGGTTGTTAAATATGTGTGGTGCGTTTGGAGCGTTTGGGACGAGAGATAAAAAAACGTCTGTTAATTTCAGCTGGAGTGTTGAAGTTAAAGAGACAGGATGAGTAAAAGGTGTGTGTGGTTGTGAGTGTGTTTGGAGAATGTGCGTGTGTACAGCAGCTTCCGTTCTCTCTGTTGTGAGTAAAAACGTAAAAAGAACTGAAGAGAGGAGAATGGGGGAGTTGTTGTTGAAGGAACGGAGGTCAGGAGACGGTCCTTGTTTGATGTTTTTTTTTTGTTTTTTATGCATCGATGTAATGTATACAGCAGTGTTTGTGAATGTATATTACGGAGTGCCAGTGAACGTACCGCGAGAGAGAGCGTGATGTAGGCACGCAGGTTCGTGTGTGAAAGTAGAGAGTGCAGAGAACGGAGCAATGGAGGATTGTGCAGTCTGTTAAGTGTATTTGTGTAGCTTAAACAATACAAACCAGCATGGTTATTGAGCGTGCAGAGAAACATCACAAACGTCTACCTTATCTCCAGAACAGGGAGGAAACTACAGCTCTGAGAAGATGTGTGTGAGAGAGAGTGAGAGCAGAGGAGGAAAGAATAAAAAAAGTGTTGGTTTTCATGCTTATTTTAAAAGAAAAGAAGAAGGTTTCCAAGTTTTTATTTCCTCCAAGTTTAGAATGAACCTTTTATCTAAAGAGATCACTAATCCTTGTCGTTCTATCAAAAGCATGTTCTGTGTTACAGCTTATGTCCTGTGAAGAAGAAAGCACCATTATATACGTCTTATGCATAACTATATTTCATGTAATCACAAAGGTATATTCATACATAACTATATTTCAAGTAATCAAAGATTCACAAATGTGTTTCATGTAATCAAAGGTTATAATACAATCATGTTTAGATGCTTAAATGCACTGTGCAAACTTTAATCTTACCGGTGTGCAGTTTGAGCAGACCTGCAGCTCGAAGTAACTCTCAGGCCGACATCTGCCCTTCCCCCCCACAGGGAGGAAGGGCAAAGCAGACACAGGATCTGACTGAAAGAACAGGTACATCTTTAGTATAAACACAGACACTTAGTTCATAGTATAAACACAGACACTTAGTTCATGACACAGAATGTGCCACTTAAAAGGTGCAACAGGTGAAACATAAAGGTCGAAGGAAACTAGTTTGAATCTAAACTCTTCTAAAAACTTAGGCTCAAACAAAGAGGCACACACAATCAGGTCAGTCAAGAAGAAGACCTTGGGCACCCTATAAATCTCAGTTGCCTTAGCAACTACTGATAGCAGCTCCTCTGACCAATAAGAAGTTCAAAACATTTTATGATATCGCGCACCAGAGCAGCAAGCTGACATTCCTTGGGGGACTTTTCGAGCGAGAAGGTCTGTTCAACGAATCATCCGATCGTATGCATATTGATCAATTGATTGTCTGCTTAAATCCTGTTAACCTGTATCTTTTTCAATAAATCATCTTTGCTTCAAGAGACGCCTGGCTCATTTGAACACCCAAACTGAAATTCCTTCAGTTCTGGTGACCAGCCGACGTGATCTGACCCAGGTGACCTGTGAACAGCCGAGCAGAACTCCGTGGACTGAGTGCAGTGGGCCCAGAAAGCAAAAGAGGTAAGTTGACACCCTGAAATACTCAAAACAACAATTTGGCCTAATATCCAAATTTACTGCACTGAAGCACACGGGAGTCTCTCGGATAAGGACTCTTGTTTAAGTTAAATACATAATTTGGTTGGTTAAAAGTGGTACACAGATACGTTTTCAGTTTAAGCAGACAAGGGGGGCCGGTTCGGCTCGGTTCGGGAGCAGTGGGTTACGACCCCTCCTCCGTCCGAGAGCGGCCGAGGAGTGTGTGTGGCGCGCGCACACATCTGATTAAAGTTCACGACGAGGTGATCGAACGCTGAGGTTCAAAGTTCACGACGAGGTGATCGAACGTTGAGGTTCAAATTACTTACTTTTGGGGAATACACGCTTTCTACGTAGGCCGTGAGCAGCCGGTCGTGGGTCACGTGGGGTGGATTCGTTCGTCCGCGTGAGGAGGGGGAGTCACGAAGACTTGTTTCACTGTCTAGTTTAGAAAAGCGTTTCCGGGGCGTCCGATTCTTTGAGTAGCTGGGAAGAGGTTGTTCGACTTGTTCCATGACCGCGCATGGGGAGAAAAAACAACCGCCGCTTGTTTCTTGGGTCGGACGCAGCCGTAGTCTGAGCGACGTTGAGGTCGTCGGAAGTTCACGCTGAGGTGAAAAAACTACAGTCCCAGAGTGCCTTGCGCTAAAACTTGCGGATTTGGCACAGTGGATCCGCTCTGGGGCGTGACCTAAAGAGGTCTGTAGAAAAAGAAAAAAGAGAAAACAGCCGAAGAGGGTTGTACAAATACGGAAGCACATTGATGCCACTTAGGGCTTAGGTTTAATTTGTTTTAAAGCAGCCGAAGAGGGTTGCATAAATACGGAGGCACATTGATGCCACTTAGGGCTTATGTTTAATTTGTTTTAAAATACTTTGCGTCGCATTTCTTTAAATTTTAATGTGAATCATTAATTTAGGGGGAAAGAGATCTCAATTAGTTTCAAATTAGGAATTTTTAATAGTCTGATAAATGTTTGTGTCGACTCAGATGTGTGTGTTGAAAGTGTTCTGTATGTGACTGATGTGTGGTGTTGCCATGACTCGGCCAGCAGAGGGAGCTGTTGTTTAACACAGAATTAAAGGCCTGAACCCAGAGGAGCACCTCAGACTTTTTAGACTTTTTTACTGTGTTACACAAGAGGACTCAGCGAGTGAGAGGAACGATTGTGGGAAAAATAAAGCTTTTGAGTGAATGTTGTGTATGAAACCAGTCATGGAGCACATTAAGGATGAACCGAACTGTCAAAATGAATCTGTCCATGAACAATTGATCAGAGTTCAGGCGGTGATAGACATAATACATGCTGCTGATCCAGCGAAGTCGAAACAATTGAATGCTTTAATTATACAAATTGTGAAAGCAGCAGAAAATTCAGAAAAATCGACAGAAAACCTGACACAATTAGTTTGGACGAAGGTGAAAGAGCAGAAAAAATTGCTTGATGATATAGAAACTAAACAAACAATCAGTACATCATTTTGGGAGCGTAGCAAGCTTAATAAGGGTCAACAACAACAGAAGCAACTGGTGGAGGTGTACAAGCAGTTAGCTTTGTTATCTCAGAGCGTACAAAATGTTGGTGAGACAAACAGTTGCACAAAAATAGAGGAAAAAACGACACCACCTCCATACGCGGTCAAGGCCACCGCCCCACCTGCCCCATCAGCAAGCCAGTGCCCCCTGTTTGAAAGAAAGAGGGGTGCGAGGAGGGGTGAGGAGGATGACACTGAGGATGAGGAGCACGTCCGGCCTGGTGGAACCATGGAGCAGAGAATGAGAGGTCAGAGAGCACAACATCTCCAGAGTGAGTTTGACCGGGAAGTCAGTTATGCTGATGAGAGAAGAGATAGGGAATGGCCAGGCTCATTGTCTCCACGTCCACGTGGGTATGACAGAGAGGAAGAGAGTCGAGCTGAGAGACGCTACGAGGAAGAAATGGGGAGGGGGTGTTACGGCCCATCCAAAGCAGGTAGCAAGCATGCAGAGAGGAGCAAACATGCAGGGGATCCGCAGGCTGAGAGGAAGAAAAAGTTCTTCTTTAAAGGGTCAGTGTCAGGCACCGTGGCAGAGTCAGAAGATGAGCTGGTGAGAGGGAGACCACACACACGCCCAGACAGTCCAGGAGGTGAGCCGCCGAGCAGGACAGAGGATGACTGGTACACTAGATCAGAGATAGGATATTCGGGCGCACAGGCATACCCCCCACTTAGAGAGGGGCAAGATGAGACGAAGCAGTTAAGTGAAAGGCTATATAAGGCAACTCAGCTGCCGTTGATGACCACAAGGGGTCCATTAGGTCAGGTGACCAGGTATAAGCCTTATAACATACGCGATGTGGATTCTCTCGTTTCGAAACTGCCGGATTTGGTGGATGGCGCGGCGAGATGGTTGGATCGATTTAATTCTCTGACTGTAGGGGTCAAGTTGTCAGTGGGAGATCTAAATGCCACATTTGCACGCTGCGCTAACACAAACACGTTCCAAACATACCTGAATTCGGAGGTACGGTTCAGAGGGTACCGATGCAGGATCGCAGAGGTTCCTGATGATACTCCTTTAGATGAGGTATATATGGATATTGGTCCAATTATAAAAGCGCTGTACCCTCTGCCAGTGGGGGAACAAGTCCCTGAGTTTCAGTGGGACAGAAAAATTGATCCGTATACATTCATGCAGGAATGTAAAGAGACTTGGGAGAAGGTCACAGGGGAGCGGGCACGAAGCCTTCAGCAGCGGCCATATTTCAGAAAAGCGGTTCTTGACGGACTCCCAGCTGAGGTGGTCGATGAGATGGAGAAAAATCCAGACATGATCACGGCCACACCAGACCGATGGGAGAAACATGTCGTACATCGTTTGAAGTATGTTAAAAAACAGGAGGATAAAGAGGCAGCCGAATTAGAGGTTGCAAAGAATCAATTAATTAAACTCCAGCTCTCAAGTGTCAGACAAACAGTTAATGAAAAAGCAAAAGAGAAAAAACAATTAGTGGTACAAGAAGTACCAGCTAACTCTAAAGAAACAGGAGGGGCAGTAGACGCCCCTGGGGTGGTTGCTATGCAACAGTGGTCTGAAACTCCTGGCCCGCGAGGCAGAGGTGGACATCCAGCAAGAGGAGCTGGACGTGGTTGGGCAGGTGGCCAGAGAGGGCGAGGGGGAACCTGGAACACAGGGGCTCCACAAGGGGGGCAGCAGAGGGGTGCCTGTTTCGTTTGCGGGAAAATGGGACATTGGGCGCGCACCTGTATCCACAGACAACAGATGTGGGG